>VZQC01001350.1:2329252-2417935 GCA_009823505.1 Rhizomys pruinosus
GCGGGGGCCCTCTTCAGCCCGCGCCCCGGCAACTGCCGCTGGGCTCAAGAGATCTCAAACTCAAGAGTCACCAAGCGTGCCTTAATACCGGCTGGGAGGATAACTCCGCCCCCACAGCCACTAGACCTAATCAAGCCAAAGACCACACTTTAATCCCAGCTGGCGGGATAACTCGCAATCTCACCGCCACAAAGGCCAAACAAACTCAAAGACAGCAGACCAAACGATCAGCAATCAACTCCCCAAGGCACCCAGTTCCTACCTTTCTTCACCCTCTTCCTGCCGCTGGGCTCCCCTAGATTTGTTAAAAATAAATAAATAAATACAATAAAAAAAAAAAGAAAATTAAAAGGAAAAAAAAAAGGAAAATAAATAAATAAAATAAAATAAATCATAAGCTGAAGATGCTAAAACCTGAAAAAAAAAAAAAAAGATCTTACTTATACTCACATGTAAGCATGTGAGTATACTTCATTCATATATATTTCCAAGGTGATAGTCTAAGTAAAAATCTCTAGAAGGCCAGAATACAAATAAAATAAATTATCTCAATCTGTTAATCATGGAGGATAATTACCACAGAATATTTTCTCAGCAATATTATTTTCTGTTGAACTGTCATAAAAAGGAACGAAGAGAGTATTGACGTTCTTTCCATAAGAGAGCGTTTTACCTATTTACCAATTTTGCAAGTTAATTAGCTTTACTAGGCACTATCAGTGGTGAGTACTGTTTAAAACATGTTGCAGATGACTCAATACAATCAATCTAAAATTTTTATTAAGCAGAGAAAAATCTAACTCAAAATTATGAGAAATAATTCATGGAAAAGAGAAAACTATAAGTTCATTGAATTTATTCATGTTTGCGCAAATTAGATTCTCTAATACTCTTTCTACAAAAGTGAATTGTTGAATGTTATGGAAATAAATATGAAAAATTGACTCAAATTTTTAAATAAGTATCAACTTTCAGAAATTATCTCACTGTAATATTTCAAATGTTTAATGAAGTCCTATTCAATAATATTTTTCATTGCAAACACACAACAAATCCTGAGAATGGCTCAATATATTCAATTACATAAGCATATATCATTCATGGAAGGATTTTGTTGAAACTAAAAAAGATAGATCTGTACTCATTCATGGAAATATTTGAGATGGATTAGAATTACAATATTTTTCTTGGGACAAAATAAATAAATTCTTGTTTACTCTAAATAGGGTCTTAACAGACCAAAGAAAAGATTCTAGCCAAATATAGTTTTGTGAACCAGCAGCTTATTGGAGTAATATACAGAAGCCATGAGTGACTGAAAGGCAGACATAGCACTACCTGTGAGTCTCTAGGGCAATTAGGACACATCTGACTCTAGAGGCTTTGCTCAATCAGTGTTTATCTAGTGTTTAAAAACGGAGGGAAGAAAAAGTCCTTATGAAGACTTTCTGAAACTCGCCAGGGTTTTGTGAGCCTTGTGAGAGTGGTAATAATCCCTATTCCCTCCATGAGGGGATATGAGTAGGTGTAATCTCTTGAGTATCTTAGGGGGTCATTGCAGCTGCAGTGTTTCATGATGTCGATGGCTTTGTCCAACCTTGAGTAAAGACGTATGGCTATAATTGTTGCAGGGAACCTTGGCTTTATTGAAAGTGTTTGACCTTTACAAATTAATTAGGAAAAATCTACGTGTTTTCTGTGGGCTGCATGTAGAAATCCAGATGAATGCAGGTCGCTTGTGATTCAGTCTTGAGAAGTAGTATTCCAGATAAGAAACCTTTCAGTGAGGAAACAGCACTTAAGTGACATAGAAGCAAGATCAAGTCACTGGAATTGAGATATAATAGCTCGTATGAAAGATCCAAAGGTACAAGTACCCTTAGAGAAGGAGGAAAAGCATGAGACATGTGTAAAAACATTCATCCTAGACAATACAAGTCTTTCCTACCCTGCTTTTTATTCACTAGAGTCAAAAATCTAATTGGAAACTGCATCTACGCAATGGAATTCTATGCAGTGGTAAAGAAAGAGGACATCATGAACTTTGCAGGTAAATGGATGGAACTAGAAGTCATTATTCTAAGTGAAGTAACAGGGTCTCAGAAAAACAAATGACCAGTGGTATCCCTCGTTTGTGGAACCTAGCCCCAAATCCCTATTGTAAGGCAAACTGAATAATTCTTTTTTTTTCTTTAGTAAATATAATACCTGATATAACTCATCAGTTTACTATGTAATGTGGGAATGTAATTAACATATTTTTTCTTTTTTTTTTTTTGAAACCCACAGCCAATATCATCCTTTTTTTTCTTTTTTTTTTTCACTTAAATTTATTTTTAACAAATCTAGACCCGTGTTCCCGCTCATTCCCCCACCCCGCCAGAGCTCATGCATTCTGCCAAACATGCTTTCCATGTCTCAGTCTTTCTCAGTATTTTCCATGGGGAAGTTGACTGTTTTGAGCAGAAGTTCACGTTCTCAGTCAGTTCTTTGATGCAGTCTTTTCTGTTGTTGTTGTTGTTTCCAAAATGTATTATGCCCAACTGCTTTGTACAAATGCTCAGGGGGCCCTACACAAGAAATACTTACAAATGGGTAGTTGGCACTAGCATCCACAGATGAGTGATACCATTCGTCGTTTGTTTTTCTGGGACTGTGTTACTTCACTCAGCATGATGTCCTCTAGCTCCAGCCATTTTCCTGCAAAGCTCGCGATGTCGTCTTTCTTTACTGCTGCATAGAACTCCATTGTGTAGATGTACCACATTTTCTCTATCCACTCGTCAGTTGAGGGGCATTTAGGTTGGTTCCAGCTCCTTGCTATTGTGAAGAGAGCTGCAATAAACATGGCCGTGCATGTATCTCTGTGGTGGCGTAAGTCTTGAGGGTACATGCCCAGGAGTGGTATGGCTGGGTCGGGTGGCAAGTTCATTCCAAGTCTTCCAAGGGTTCTCCACACTGCTTTCCATAGTGGCTGTACGAGTTTACATTCCCACCAGCAGTGGATGAGTGTTCCCCTTTCCCCACAACCTCTCCAGCACTTGGTATCATTTGTTTTCTTGATCCTAGCCAGTCTTATTGGAGTAAGATGATATCTTAAAGTGGTTTTCATTTGCATTTCCTTAATGATTAGTGATGTTGAGCAGTTCTTGAGGTGTTTCTCAGACATCTCTAATTCCTCGCTTGTGAAGTCTCTGTTCAGTTCTTTGCTCCATCTATTGAGCGGGTCGTTTGTTTTCTTTTTTCTTTGTTTTTTGAGTAGTTTATATATTCTGGAAATCAATGCTTTGTCAGATGTATCTGCAGTGAAGGTTTCCTCCCACTCTGTGGGATTTCTCTTCATTTCCTTGATTGTTTCTTTTGATGTACAGAAGCTTTTGAGTTTGATGAGGTCCCATTTGTCAATTGTTGACCTTAGTTCTTGTGCAGCTTTTTCTTTACCTGCATACAACTCTATGGTCAAAATGTGTACCCCTAAACATGTTTTAGAATTAACATATAGTTTATTTTCAGACATCATTTTGGTATATGTGTGGCATGTATATATGCATATTTTGAAGTGATACAAGTTGGAAGGAACAACAACAACAACAAAGAAGACTGGTCAAAGAGTCGACTGAAACTTCTGCCCAAAACACTAAACTTCTGCATCAAAAAATTTTTTAAAGTCTGAGGAAAATGTAGGGCACAATGGACGAACATTGGTGGGGTGGAGGGCAAGGAAACGGCAAAATTTGATTAAGAAATGTATGAAATGCACCAAACTTCAATAAAGAAAGATTTTTTAAAAGTCATATAAATGATTCACAATGCAGAAGTATTAGACTTTGATATGTTTGTGCAAATTTCAGTTTGCTTGAAAAAATAATTTTTAATAATATATATTACAAAAATGTGTTTATATTGCTTTTGCTTATTCTTTTTATGTACTTTCTGTCTTTGTAAAATGAATTAAATTTTTTTAACAATTGGCAGAAAATAATTCTTAATAAATATTCAGTTAAAATTCAATTTGTGGCAAAATCCAGCATCTATTCATGACAAAAGTCATGGAGAACCAAGAGATGCCTGTGACATTTCTCAACATAATAAAGGCATTATACCACAAGCTTATGGCCAACATCATACTAAATGGAGGAAACCAGAAAGCATCATCATTAAAATCAGGACCAGGGGGGCTGGAGCGACGGCCTAGCTGTTAAGAGCACCGACCGCTCTTGCAGAAGACTCGGGTTCGATCCCCAGCACCCACATGGCGGCCGAGAGCCATCTGAAACTCCAATTCCAGGAGAACTCCAGTTCCAGGGGAGTCCGACACCGTCTTCTGACCTCCGCGGCGTTGCACGTCACGGGTGCACAGACTTGCATGCAAACAATACATTCATACACATACGGAAATAAATAAAAAATAAAAATAAAAAAAAAAAAAATCAGGACCAGGACTAGGATGTCTACTCTCTCTATCCCTATCAATACAGTACTTGAAGACTTACCTAGAGCAATAAGAGAAACAGGAAAGATAAAGAGGATATGAGTTCAAAAGGATGTCAAAGTTTCTTTATTTACAGATGATATTACACTGTATATAAAAGGCCCTAAAGATTCTACCAGAAAACTCTTAGAGCTGACAATCAGCAAAGTATCAGGATATAAAATACCCACAATTCAATACCTTTCTTACTTACCAATAACTCAGAAACTCTGAAAATGATTCCATCCTGGAAACGAGCCTCAAAACCATAAAATATGTTGTAATAAGTCTAATAATGAAGGTATAGAAAATATGCACAGTATATTTGTATTCAGTTATTTAAAAAATATGAAAAACACTGATAAATGGGAAGCGCTGTAAACAATCATTGTAAATGAGGTAACCCAGACCAGGAAAGACAAATGTCCCATGTTCTTGCTCTCGGTTGGAGGCTAGCTTCAAAATCTTTGATAGGCATGTTTCAATTTCAAAATTGAGAGAGGTGAAAAACTAATGAACAGCCATGAGTAGGGGAGAGATTCCCTGGGAATGGAGGTAGAATGCAATGATAGGAGAATGTAAGGAGAATAAAAGAACAGGAAGTTTTAAATGGGATGGGGAATGCAAGTGTATGGCAGAGAAGGGATACCTAAGTCCTTTACAAAAATCCATATGGAAACCTACCATTATAGAATCTACTCATATTTTAGAGTAATATAAATTTAAAAAGGAAAAGTGTGAATCCTAAAATATGATATGGAAATGACAGTTTGTGTACAGATGATATATTTTAGAATAGGTGATTATAGGGATATATATATATATATATCATATANCTCTTTGATTTCTACAACAGGAGTTTGGTCATGCTCTTCATTTGATAACTATTTATGTGATCCTGCAAATTTATGTTTTTCCTTATTTTAACAGTTTTTAAAACAGAATGCAGGAGACATTTGTTTAGCAAGCAGAAAACATGGTATAAATGCATAATATCATGGATATAAGATTTACGATATAGAAAAAGATAAGATAAGATCCTTTACTGATCTTGTTGAAGGATATATATATATATATATATATATATATATATATAATACAGATTGGAGGGCACTACAACAGCAGAGGAACTGGGACAAGAACCAACTGAAACAGTAAAGTTCCCACAAGGACAATAATCCTCTGCTTTGAAAAACTTTGAAAGAATCAGAAAAAGATACAGGGCAGGAATGGCAGGGTGCATGAACTTGGGTGGGGTGGGGTGGGGTGGGGAGCATGGAAGGAAAGATGAGTCTAGATTGGAAAAAGAAACGATGTATGAAATGCACAAAACTTCAATGAAATGTTTTAAAAAGATACTATTAATCATGGAATTATGAAATTAAAAACCAGAAGTATTCTCCATTATGAATTAAAATCAAGAAGAAATAAACTAAAAGATTGACCTGAAAAACTTGAACAACAAACTGGGGAAAATATTTGTGATTTATATCACTAAGGGCTGAATATATCAGTTATGTGAAGAGATCCTAGAAAATTGATAAGGGAAAAAATGAAGCAGAAAAAAACCAGGCAAAAGACTGTGTGTAAAAAAAAAGGTGACAAAAAGAATCAGAGATGATTCAAACATATAAAATATTCAACTTAAATCATAATATTTAAATGCAAATTGTATGGTGAAAGCACTACCATCTGTTTTCAATGAAACATTGTTATGTAAGAAATCATAAAATGAAGATTTATACCATTGTGGTTTAAGCTGTACTGAATTAAATCTGTGGAATGCATTGTGAACTGTAAAAGCAAAGTATCAATAAAGCTTATAGACTCAAAAAAAAATCACAAAAAGTTTAAAAGAGTCAATTTGTTAGCAATATTTTTATGCACAAATTTGAAAGTTACTAAAGAAAACATTAACAAAGAAATAGCTAAGGTTCACACATGTTATCAGTGGTGATGTAAGCAGAGCACATAGTTACTTTATAATATAAACTACCAGCTCATCAGCAAATAGGGATGAGTTGGTAGTTTATATTATAAAGTAACTATGTGCTCTGCTTACATCACCACTGATAACATGTGTGAACCTTAGCTATTTCTTTGTTAATGTTTTTCTTAGTATTTCTGATGATATGATTGTTTACTTAAGGGACGCTAAAAACTCCACCAGAAAACTCCTAGAAACAATTAACAACTTCAGCAAAGTGGCAGGATACAAAATTAACCTTAAAAAATCAATGGCCTTTCTTTACACCAAGAACAAGCAACTGCAGAAAGAATTCAAAGAGACCTTCCCACTCACAATAGCCTCAAAAACAATAAAATACCTAGGAAAAAACCTAACCAAAGACACCAAAGTTCTCTACAACAAAAATTTTAAACCTTTAAAGAAAGAAATTGAAGAAGACATCAGAAGATGGAAAAACCTCCCATGCTCATGGATTGGGAAAATTAACATTGTAAAAATGTCCATTTTACCGAAACTCTTGTATAGATTCAATGCAATTCCAATCAAAATCCCCAAGAGTTTCTTCACAGGCTTGGAAACAAAAATTTTTAAATTCATTTGGAAAAACAAAAGACCCCGAATAGCCAAAAACAATCCTGTGTGAAAAGAGCTACACAGGGGGGATCTCTATATCAGACTTCAAACTATACTACAGGGCTATAGTCATAAAAACAGACTGGTACTGGCACAAAAACAGACCTGTTGACCAATGGAACAAAACCGAAGATCCAAATCTGAACACATACAATTTCAGCCATCTTATATTTGACAAGTGGGCCAAGAAGCCACAATGGAGAAAAGAGAGCATCTTCAGCAAGTGGTGTTGGCAAAACTGGATCACCACTTGTAGAAGAATGAAATCAAACCCCTACCTCTCGCCCTCTACAAAAGTCAACTCCAGATGGATCAAAGACTTCAACGTGAAACCCCAAACTCTGAAGGTGATAGAAGAAAAAGTTGGCAGCAGACTACAAGACATAGGCATAGGAAAAGACTTCCTAAATCAGACAGCAGCTGTGCAAGAATTAAGGTCGACAATTGATAAATGGGACCTCGTTAAACTCAAAAGCTTCTGTACATCAAAAGAAACAATCAAGGAAGTGAAGAGATATCCCACAGAGTGGGAGGAAACCTTCACTGCAGATACATCTGACAAAGCATTGATTTCCAGAACATATAAACTACTCCAAAAACAAAGAAAAAAGAAAACAAATGACCCACTCAATAGATGTAGCAAAGAACTGAACAGAGACTTCACAAGTGAGGAATTAGAGATGTCTGAGAAGCACCTTAAGAAGTGTTCAACATCACTAATCATTAAGGAAATGCAAATCAAAACCACTTTAAGATATCATCTTACTCCAATAAGACTGGCTAGGATCAAGAAAACAAATGATACCAAGTGCTGGAGAGGTTGTGGGGAAAGGGGAACACTCATCCACTGCTGGTGGGGCTGTAAACTCATACAGCCACTATGGAAAGCAGTGTGGAGAACCCTTGGAAGACTTGGAATGAACTTGCCACCCGACCCAGCCATACCACTCCTGGGCATGTATCCTCAAGACTCACCCCACCACAGAGATACATGCCCGGCCATGTTTATTGCAGCTCTCTTCACAATAACAAGGAGCTAGAACCAACCCAAATGTTCCTCAACTGACAAGTGGATAGAGAAAATGTGGTACATCTACACAATGGAGTTCTATGCAGCAGTAAAGAAAGACAACATCACGAGCTTTGCAGGAAAATGACTGGGGCTAGAGGACATCATACTGAGTGAAGTAACACAGTCCCAGAAAAACAGACGACGAATGGCATCCCTCATCTGTGGATGCTAGTGCCAATTACCTAGTTGTAAGTATTTCTTGTGTAGGGCCCCCTGAGCTTTTGTCCAAAGCAGTTGGGCATAATGCATATTGGAAACAACAACAACAACAACAGAAAGGACTGCATCAAAGAACTGACTGAAACAGTGAACTTCTGCTCAAAACAGTCAACTTCCTCATGGAGAATATTGAGAAAGACTGAGAAAGAGATGAAAAGCATGTTTGGCAGAATGCATGAGCTCTGGTGGGGTGGGAAAATGGGCGGGAACACGGGTCTAGATTTGTCAAAAAAAATAAAAATAAATTTATGTGAAAAAAAATATAAACTACCAGCTCTTATTCCTAATCTCTGCCAGGGAATGAATTTTTTTCAGGCATTGAGAATAATATTTTTTTAGATTTAATATTTTTATTATGTATAAGCGTATGTATCTACATGTGGGTATGTGCATGTGAAGGTAGGTAGTATCCACAGAAGCCAGAGACTTCAGATTACCTGGAGCTGGAGATGCAGGCACTCATATGATGCTCAATGTGGTTGTTGTGACATGAACTGAGGACCTCTACAAGAGCAGTGTGTGCTCTTATCCACGGAACCATCATGCTGACACTACTGAGAATATTTTTTAGGAGATGTCTGTACCACACTCACTAGTTTCTCTGACTGCTTTATTGCTCTATATGCTGTCCACCACCTGGAGAAAATGCTAATATATATCATGCCTGTACTTTTTCTTCCTATAGTGTATGTAATATGAGCATAACAGTATGTGGACCTGCAAGAGATAGAGATAAAACCAGTGGTTCTACAGCTTGCACTAAAAGTAAATGTAACTAAATTAGTGCATGTGGTGGTTTGAATGAGTGTCCCCCATAGGCTCTAAGTATTCAGACATTTGTCTCCAGTTGGTGGCACTGTTTTTGGAGGTCTTAGAAGGTGTGGCCGTGCTAGAGGAAGTATGTCACTGGGGGCAGGCTTAGTGAGTTTAACAAGCCTCGTGGTCTCCAGTCGCCCTCTCTCTGCTTCCTATGCTCATTGTGAGATGCTTGCTGCTCCAGCCCCAGCCGCCATTCCTCCCACCACAATGGACTCTAATTCCCTGGAACCATCAATCATAAGCTCAAATAAACTCTTCCTTTTATAAGTTCCTTGGTGTTTTATCACAGCAACAGAAAAGTGACTAATACAGTGCACAAGATCAAAATTAAAAATAAGGAAAACAAACAAATATGTATATTAAATTAAGCCATTTCATTAAGTAATCATTTTATTTTAATATCAGTATATTTAAGGATATTTCGTCATTTCAAAAGAAACATTGTTCATGCTTCAAAATTCACTTTCAAAATTAGGGAATATTTTTAACACATCAAAAGATACACTGATTCTTGAGATAATTATATTGAATAGAAAGGTGTCACTTGACTGTATTCTTCATTGTGAACTCAGATGGTTATAATGAATTTCAAAATGAAAGTAACTCTAACAAGGCCTCTGAAAAAGCAGCATTAGTTAAACAGGCAAAGAAATGCTATCTCACTGGATAACACTGCAATATGATGTCAAGCTGATTCATGTAATAATGTTAGAATAAGGTACTATCTCCCCCCCAAAAAATAACGTCAGTACTATGACAGAGCCAACCAGACCTATGTGATTATTCTAGTACAAAACAACATGAAGTAATATTTTACAAAACACATTGGTCAGTATAAGTAAAATTGTGAAAATAACAGAAATTCTGTGGATTGAAAATATTGGGTTACTTTAAAAAATTGAATAATGATAAAAAAGCCATCATAGTTAGAAAGCATAATTATGATGAGACTATATATGTATGTATATATATAAATATATATATGCATGAAAAGACTATATTTATATTTTGAAAAACTCATATTTTAATTGAAAATCCAGTAAAAAAGATTTTAGGTTAAATATACTACATAACTTTAAATGTGCTTATATAATGATTTTGATATTAAAGTGAAAATGTTCATGAACATAGGATTATTATAAAATTCAATACAGGATTTTTACACTGTTTACAGAAATTGAATAAAATAAATGTTTATTATTTAAAATGAAAGTATTTCTTCTGAAAGCCAGCAGATGTTACACTCGAATGTCTATGTATCAAAATTTATCTCCAAAAATGTTTCAGAATTTCAGTTTCTCCCATCCATCATAAAAGTCTAAATGTCAATGTTGATTAAACTGATTCCAATACATTCAAATATTTCATCACCTTCAGACAAGATGAACAAGTTTGACATGAAGTAAAATTAATGGGATATTAACTAACAAATTACTGTTCTCTGTAAAATATGGTTCTTCACATAATAGTCACATTTATAGTTATAGCCTATTAAAATCAATTCATAATATTAATGAATTCTATGGTGCAGGCAACATTTTTTTAAATTTGCACCTGAAGAAATTAGAGTTCAAAATATGTAAGTAATGTTTCCAATGTTATACAACTAATTATATGTGGCTTTCCACAGCATCATGCTACCCAAGAAGACACATGAGATGTATATCTAATACAGTCAACAGAGATTCCCAGAAACACAATGATAGAAATACATACATATTGTTGAATTCACATCTCTGCACAGGTGCATGGTTTGTGTATTTTTCAAAATAATGTTGGTTTTCAATTTTTATAAATGATTTGTTTACAATTGCAGCAAGGAAAATATTTCATAGAGTTCAAAAAGCTTTGCACTACTGAAACACAGGGGGTGTAGAGGACACAGACATGGCTATTTACTCTCAGAGAAACAAGGAATCTGGTTAACTGGTGAGATTAATCAAATGGCAACATCAAAGCATGAATAATTATTAAGAGGGTAAGTGTGGAACAAATCTGAGGGTCAAACATCATGTACTTTGCAGGTTAATGGATGGAACTTGAAGCCATTATGCTAAGTGAAATAACACAGTCCCAGAAAAACAAATGATGAATGGTATACTTCATTTGTAGATGCTAGCACCAAATCCATAGTTGAAAGGCAAGCTGAGAAAAGTTAATGTTATATTTATTTTCATCTGAAGGCAACTAGGCTGTTATAATGTGAATTCCTTAATGGGCTCTAGAATTAACTGACCACTTATTTTCAGACTTTGTAATTGTGGTGTATGTATGGAGGGTATGTATTCATATATTAGAGTAATATAAAATTAAAGGGTAAAATGCGAGCTCTTAAACATAAAAAAAGGAGATGTATTAGTTATTTTTTTAATGTGGCCAAATTCCTGATGAATAGAAATCTAAAGTATTGTTTACTCCCACTTACTGTTTAAGAAGGGGTACAGTCTATTATGGTGGGTAAGGTATGGTACCAAGTGCCTGATGCAGCCTGTCATGTTGCAACTTCAGTCAGGAATTAGGGTGTGAAAGAGAAAGTGGGGCCTAGCCATCTGACCTCAAGTCCCAATCTTAGTGATTCACTTCCATCTGCAATACCCCACCTTCCCAAAGTGCCACAAACTTCTGAAACAGTGCTGCCTGCAGGGGGCCATGTGTTCAAACACACAAACCTTTGGGCATATGTTCTAGTTTCTCTTCAATTGCTATGACAAAACACTCTGACCAACACCAACTTGGGGAGGAAAGGTTTTATTCAGCTCACATCTCCTGAGTCACAGTTCATCACTCAGGGAGCCCAAGGCAGAAAATCATGGCAGGAACCTGGAGGCAGGAGCTAAAGCACAGGCCATGGAGGAGTGCTGCTTACTGGCTTGCTCCACTGGCCCATGCCCACCCTGCCTCCTTATAAATATGACATCATGGTTCATGTTACTTTTCAACTTGACTCATCTGGGAATAAGGCACTTCAATTGAGGAAATTCCTCTTAGGTTACTGACATGTGGGTACATCTGTGAGGGATTTACTTAATTGTTGAGTGATGTGGTGGGCTCAGCACACTAAGAGTAATTCCATACCTGAGCAGGTGGGCCTGGGTTATAAAAACAAACGGGCTGAACAGAAGCCAGAGGAGTAAGCCAGTAAACAGCATTGCTGTTTTGTCTTGCTTCAGTTTCTGTCTCTAACTTCCTCCTCTGCATACTTGCCTGAATTTCCTCAAAGATGGACTGTCATTTGAGAGTGTAAATGCAATAAACCTTTTATTCAAAAAGTTGGTTTTGATCAGTATTTTTATTACAGCAATAGAGAGCTAAGTAGAACAGAAACTTGGGTCTATATTGTGATTGTTAACATTCACTGCCAACTTGACAATGTCCAAAGTAACACAGTTGATAAGTCTCCTGGCATACATTTTTACCTCTCCCCACACTCCTCCATTAAATATCTGGATCTTGATATATTCTATGCAGAGAAAAACTCTCCACAAACTACGTAAATTCTGGAATTCCTAACAGTTTCATTCATCTTTTTCCAAATATGAGCACTTTCTTCAAATCCATGAACTGAGCAGTTCTCAAGTGAAAATACTCAAGTACTTGTCTGACGACTTACAGGTATTCAGCTTTCTCCCTCTGGCTCTCCCTCTGGTCTTCACTTTTCTCAACAGGTATGTCATGTCACTTTGTCATCAAGTGTGAATGCTGCACTTTTTGTTGTGATTAGAGTTTTACATCCACGTACTCAATTCAGACACATCGTTAGAAGACAGGGAATACGTTCCCACGCTTCTGTGTCCTGGAAACCCCTTTCATTCTGAGCCTAGGCAACTGGAGTCTAAACCCATTTTTTCTGTCTTCCATAGGATTACTCCCACCTGCTGACAGAGCGCTCCATAGATTTTATCTTATGTTTCCAATAGTTTAAATAATTTTCTAGCCGATGTTATTCCTTCTTGGCCACAAAGAGAAGCAGATTCATCAGTGTGTTACATTCTGGATCTAGTTATTGCATAGCTTGGGAAAGAAATATTACCTATAAATATCTACTGGAGCAATATTTTTTCAAGGTGAGCCAAAATTAAGCTTCAGTAGCAAATATCCTTTTTAAGTTCACAATGAGTTCACTCATTAACTGCAACTAATTTAAATGCATGATACAGATAACTCATATATAAATATTCATCAAATATTTATTGGATAGCTAAAATTGCATTTATTAAATGAACTGAGCAAGAAACATCATGCTCTACATTAAGAAAACTAAAAAGAGAAAGAGAAAAAGAAGATATTTATGAAAATGTATGCACACTCATATTAACAAAATGCTCTGCCCCATTTGTTCATCTCCTATGTGTATATTCCTAGATTATATTTTAGTGTTGTACTTTTATTGTATCTCTTAATATATACAAACTCTTCAGACCTGCTTTTTTCTAAATTGGTGATGTGTCAGTATTAGCTGAAGGGCCCTACTTTATATCAGATAAAATAACATTGTTTTTAGAAATAGTTTCTTTGTGTTTACTTTCACATGATTTAGTATGTGTTTCAACCAGGCATTTTTGAGAAAGTAAATAATATGTGGTAGTAGGTAAGACTGATGTCTCAGTTTAACCTATAAGATAGTACATATAATTCATTTAAAAATGTGGTTTTAATTAATTTATTACTAACAATTGATTACTTTGTTCTTCTGAAAACAGGATCCTATAGTAGTTATTCATGAACGCTATGTTTCAAATACTAATACAATTGCTATCAGTAAGGTGTAATAGCTGTTTCATTTATTATAGTGATGTTCTATATTAAGAAATTAGCTTAAGGTTAAAATTTAATAACATTTGCATATATTATTTGGCATTATTTCCTAATTATATTCTGTCATATACTACAGCAAATTAAGCATACCTTTTACTTCAAATAATTTATTTTAGTTGTCTCATTAAAATGTTAAATTCTAATAATGATCTTTTAATTAAAGGTTAAATTACATTTCACAGGATATATTATCAGCTTAATGAGCTTAAGACAAACACAGGTATGAAATGAAGTTCCATAGTGAATTAGATCATTCTTTTTCATAAGCATTCTTTATTAAGACATTTTTATCTTTAATTTCCTGCTGAAAACATTTTAGTGGAAAGGTATATGTAAATAATATCATCATATATATTTCAATTACCCTGAAATATTCTTATAGGCTTCAAGTGAAAATTTCTTGCTAATTGGCAAGAGGTCTATTAATTAATATAGTAATGTACTTTAAACAATCAATGAACATAGTTTATGTATAGAAATTATTGTAAGCATTGCTTCAAAACTGAATTTTCATTTTCTTTTTTTTTCTATTGAGTATTTGTACAACTCGTACAATGGCTTCCAATCAAACCCAGTCCCCTCCATGCCCCACCACCTATCAGAGCTGATGCATTTCAACATCCAAGGCAAGCCTTACCCAGTTAAGCTCCCAAACCCAAATGTCCTTCCATGCACATAGATCCTCTGGAGTCTAGTTAGCATATCTAGGAATCCTAGGTAAGACATATTCTTCCTCATCCAACAGAATTCGGTCTCTTATAGTTTTCAGTCCAGGGTCAATTCCCGACCTATTTCTCTGGCTCCGCTTTGAGACCTTGTCTCAGTTTCCATGGGTTCCGGCGTCTGATGCCTACATTGCCACAGTTTTACATGTGAAAGCTTACAGTCTATTGTAATTCAAGCTTCTCTAGTTCGTGCAACAGCCCTGGCCCACTTTTCCCCAATGATTCCTGAGCCCTGGGTAGGTAAAATTTAATATAGGGACCTCATCCAGGGATACACAATTTGGGAGTTCCCATTCTTTGGAGGTTGACTAGTTTGGGCCTTCTTTTTGCCACACTCTTTTTTGTGTGCAGAAGCATTACTGGTAAAAATTGAGGGGTCCACTTGTTTTCCCTCTGCCACTCATTCTGTGTGCAGGTGTTCAATGGTACATGTGTCTCTTAGGAATTGGGATTTTTCAGATCTGTGTGTTCTGTGTCTGACCAGTTGTCGATTCTGCAGTGGCCTCCATCTTTTGCATAGAGTAGCTTTTTTGATGAGTGGCATACTGATATGCTTGTCTCTAAATATAAGATTCCATAGTTAGTATATGATAAGAAATTTCATTTGTCTAGAGATATGACCCCAATAGGCTTTTCTCTGGGCACTATGTCCTCTCCAGCCCTGTGCATTTGGCTGAGTTTAGAAAGTGGCTTTCATGGGTTGACTCCCATTGAGAGGGTTCCAAGTCCAATTAGATATCTGTTGACCATCCCCCAGACAACAGTGCCTCTACACCAATAGAGCTAGTTTGGTTAGCAGCTCATCATGGTTGTTGGAGTTTGGCACAGGGTTGTACCATTGATCTATTTTTCTCTCATAACAGTGTGCATATTGTCTAGTGTTATGAGTGCTTACTTCAGATAGAAAAATTGCAGGTAATTTCCTATTCCATTAATCTAAGTTTCATCCCTGGAGCATGTTCTGTTCTGAACAGTGGGGTCTTATTTTCTATTTCTGGTGCATAAAAAAGAGCTTTGGAGAGAGCCTGCTTTGTTTTGAGAGTCACTTGGATGCTACTGCCAACCATTCAAAGGTTGGTATCTTCTTTTTTCACTGTGTGCCCTGCCACACAGCCACCAGGTTGTACAACCCATACACTAATGTTCAGACAGTGTATATGAATTTATCGTGGGGTCTCAGGGACATCACATTATAGTCTGGATTCCCTGGACTTTCAAGTTCCAGTTATTTATTTTCTTTCTTCTTCCCTTACCACCCATCTCCTCCCTCCCCATTCCCAGCATCCCATCATCCCCACCCTCTCCAGCTCTTGACCCTCCCCTTGTTTTCTCTTTTGAGATGGTGTAATGTAGTTTGAGCTGCTTTCAAACTTCTGTACCAGATGATGGATGTGAACTTCTTATTTTCCTGCCTTCATTCCCCAAGTTCCGGTAATATAGACATAACACTATCATTATTGGTCTTTATGTGGTACTGAGGATTGACCAGAGGACTTTGTTTATGCTAAGGCACACTACCAAATAACCCACACTCCCACTCTTATTGATTGGTATTTGGTAACTTCTTTCTAAACTAGGGAATTTTAACTGCTTGAAGATTTTTATTTAAAAGTCATAAAATAATATGATATTCTTAAAGATATTAATTTTACTTCTAATTGTACAATACTGTTATTTCACTGGAATGAGATGGAACTCTAAGAATACTTTTCAAATATTTGATTTATTTATCCTTGCCTCACTTATCTCTCAGATGGCTTCTCATTCTGAGTCTTATCTAAATTGTGATCATTTTCAACACTATGGTCTCATTTTTTTTAATTTCCAGAAAGAAAATATCATAGTACTGACTACATCTGTTTCTCCTATAACAAAATCAATGAAAATAATAGAAATTCATGAGTTCTGAACGAATAACACAGTCACAAATTGACATTGTCAATCATCAGTCATATCATCTGATGATGGACCATTAGTTTTCCTTGAAGCTTTTCCTCTCTCTCTAAACAATTCACTCAAACCTTCATAGTTCTACTTATCCTTTCTTTTTAATCATATCATCCAATATTATTTATTATTTTGTTTTGGAAATAGATGGGAAAATATCATAATTCCTCATATCAGGTAGCCAAAATGTTGATGTCTACTATCATTCTGTTCTTCAATCAATTATTGAAATAAAATACCAATTCTTGAAATATATTTTGCTGTGCATATTTGTTTTCAAAAGTTAAGGTTAAAGTAGTGGTTAGGAAGAACAAAATCTATTTCCATTTATAACATGCCCTGTACTACATGCTATACAGAAAATTAAGAAATGCATATGTGAAGTCTGTTGCAAGGAAACTAGACCAATATGGTGGGAGCTAAGAAGGTACTATGTATTTACTCTTTATTGACCTAACCCTGATCATTTGGCTGAGTTAATGAATTAAGAATGGGTAATCGAAAGTGTAGAAACAATATTGGTTATCAGAATTCTGATGGAGAATATCAAGCTGTCTAGGAATAAGAAAATCTTACAGTAATCATTCAGTCCAACACTCCAACAGTAAGCCCAAACAGTTGTTAAGATATCTTCATGAAACTTATAAGAAAAGATATCCTTCATGACCCATGGTTTTTATTTTAATGAGTTAATATCCACTCTTTTAAAAGAGAAGGGGGCACAGGCATGGTGGTGCATGCCTTTAATCCCAGGACTCAGGAGGCAGCGGCAGGCAGATCTCTGTGAGTTCAAGACTTGCCTGGTCTACATAGTGAGGTCCAGGCCAGCTAGGAATAAAGGAAGACCCTGTCTCAAAAAAGACCAAAAAAAAAGGAGAAGGAGTATAGATACATGATTTTTCATGGCATATTTAGTCATATATATGTCCGCTATATTGACACATACCAGCACAATTCTTTGGTCCTTATCTTTAATTCTTGTAAGTGCCATCTTGCAGTTCTGGCCAGTATTTTTTCAGCGATCATACCAGAACCATGATGCTTTATCAGCACCTAGACTTGATTTGGCATCAGATTTCCATTACAGACAATCATGGGAGAATTACCCCATGATTATACTGCTTAATGATGCATAAGCTACCTATAGATAGCTTAAAATTCAGTGCACTATCCTGTCTGACACTTATATAAACAGTCTGCACAGTTATCATGTTGCCTACAATTCTCAGTTCATTTTATCTCTAATTTTATGGTCATGGTGCCACTGTGTTCACTGTGGTACTGGAAGCATGCTTCCAGTATAAGACGGAAATCAATTTATGTTTTTGATGGACTTTTGAGTTGTTGTTTTTTTTCATAAGGCTCCCCACTTTTAGCATTTCAACCATGTTTTTGTCTGCCCCTATTGGGCATAAGTAGTGGTATTTACACCACCATACTCCTTTGCAAGACAATTTCTAAACTACTGTTTAGTCACTCCAATAGTTTACCTTTTTGTGCTATACACATAAATGTTTCTTTTATCTCTTATCATATATCAAGGTGTAGTTAATAGATTTTTGGACATTATAAAAAATAGCTTTATGTCACAGAACAAAAAATGAGCAAAAATGCAGGGAGCTATGTTCCATGTGGTCAATCATAGGGAGCTTCCCTTCAGTGTGTATGCATATTTTATGACATTTCATTGGCCCGCTTGCATGGACAAATCTGCATACATAGAGTATTTCATATTTATCTTTTCAGAATAGGGACTATGAAAATAAATCCCCTGCTTGTCTTCTGTTAACAGCTAGGGAGAACACCTTGTCTTTGCAGTCTTGTGCTATATAAGAAGACAGGACCTATCTTAATCATAAAGACACTACTATAAAAAAACCACGTCATTAGACTCTAATACAATATGCCAATGCCTAAATATCAGTCTTCATCACTTAATCCAATTTTTTGTTGTATTTCCATTTATTTACTATAAGTATATTTGTAAATATTTGAAATAATTTTACTAGAATTAAAACTTAGATTATGCAAAATTATAGTTTTCTTTTTTAAATTTTTATTTATTTATTATGTGTATGAATGTATTGTCTGCATGTAGGTTTATGCACCCATGTCGTGCAGTGCCGCAGAGGTCAGAAGAGGGTGTAGAATTCCCCTGGACCTAGAGTTTAAGATGGTTCTCAGCCACCGTGTGGGTTCTGGGGATCAAACCCGGGTCTTCTGCAAGAGCAGTCTGTGCTCTTAACCGCTAGGCCATCTCTCCAGCCCCCAACTATAGTTTTCTTAAAAATATATTTATATGGGGACTGGAGAGATAGCCTAGCGGTTAAGAGCACCAACGCTCTTGCAGAGGACCCGGGTTCAATCCCCAGCTCCCACATGGCGGCTAAGAACCGTCTGTAACTCCAATTCCAGGAGAACTCCAGTTCCAGGGGAATCCGAGACCCTCTTCTGACCTCCGTGGCATTGCACGACACGGGTGCACAGACCTGCAGCCGCCAGTACCCTTCATCCACCTCCAAAGATTCCCTACTCACACCCATACCCTACCCTCCCTATCTCTCTATATATATATCTCCTTTTTACCTAATGGGACTTCCCACAGTGTCCCGTCTATAACGCGGCACGTCTGCTCATGCTTCCGCCCCTGCCCTGGTCTAGCAAGACCTTGTTTTGTCCTCCAGTGGCTGCAACCCTGGTCACTGGCCAGCTGACAGGCGCAAGGCACCTCCCCTCCTCCCCGCCCCAACAAAAAACCAAGAGACCCCCTGAGGACCAAATCCTCAAATCACCTTGAGCCACCAACACCCTGGTTAATCTGGGGCTAATGTGTAGCGATAAGCGATCCAAAAAGAAAGACAACCAGATATAAATAAGCAGTAATACTACAGAAACTGTACTGCAGACATAAGACTTGAGATCTTAGTAAAAAAAAAGACAAAAAGAAAAGAGATTATTGTTGTTTTGCCTTCTTCAATTCTTACTGGCAACTGCATCAACTCTTTGGCTGCCACCGCTTTTGGCATGCTTCAAAGACATGAGATACAGCTTTTTACCTTCCAATATGGACTCATATTCTTGGAAGACTCATGTCTCTCCAAGAATCCTCCAAACCTTCAAGCCAGATGGGGACTACTGACGGGTACCCGCTTTGTGGATAAACAGCCTCAGGGGTGTAGCCTCATTCAGAGTGTAGACTGCCACTCTGTTGGACTACCTGGGCTGTATCATGGAGGCCATTGCAGGGGGATCAAGACAGGGTGCTTTTTGCTTACAGGAATACATTTTGGGGGGACCATGTAAGGAAAGACCCCAATGCGGAGCAAAAGTGCAGGATTGATGGTTGTTTGGGATTGCCAAGGAGTAACTTCAATCACTTCCTTAAGGAAAAAACATGACATTCTTTTAGGGAAAAAAAAAAGTCCTCAAATTCAATGATATTGTATGTATGATTTAATATTTATATATATATATATATACTATCTTATATATATCTATTATAAACTATGTATATGTATATATACAAACCAAAACAACAACAAAAAAAAAAAAAAAAAAAAAAAAAAAAAAAAAAAAAACAAAAACTCTGGAAAAACTCAGAAAAGTAATAAGGACATGTTTGGCAGAGTGCAGGGAACTTGGGTGGGGTGGGGGGGGCACGGCATGGAAAGGGAAACCCAATTCTAGATCAATTGAGAAATGATGTAAGATGTCTGACAATAAAGAAAAAGTGGAAAAAAGTTTATTAATAACAATAAAACAAAAATTATATAAAAAAAGAAAGAAAGGCTACAGATTGGGGCCAGGGGACACAAGCCGTAGTAAGCGGTCATCTATAGACTGTGATTCAGCTCTGAATCAATGTTTCCTGTCCTGAGTCTACCTTGGGACTCTCTACTGATAAACGTTGACCCCGGAAGATGTAAGCCAAATTTAAACCTACCCCCCCCAAAAAAAAAAAAAAAAAACTCTATTATATATTATATCTATCTATATATATCCTCACCCCCAATGTTTTGACAGATAAGGGGTGAGGAGCTAGTTCTAATCTTCAACATGTACATATGCAGTATCCCACATTATTTATTTTTTAACTTAATTATTACTGAGCACATTTCATACAACATTTCTCAATCAAATTTAAAATCATTCCCCCATCAATGCCCACCCCTCGCACCTCCTGCTCCCCACCAGAGTTCATGGATTCTGTCATACATGTTAAGTCCTGTCTTGCATCTTTTTCTCAGTCTTTTATAACCCTTTCAATCCAGAAGTTTACTGTTTTGGTCAGTTCTTTGAATAGGTTTTTCTCTCTCTTTTTTGTTACCTTTAATTTTACATTATGCCAAAATATGCATATATACACTCCACACATAAATCAAAATTACAAAGTCTGAAAATAAACTATAGGTTAATTTAAAAATACATTTAGAGATTCACATTTTAACAGTAAAGTTCATGCAGGTAAAAAGAAGTATAAGTTTACATTCTATTTTTAGAATATGAATACATATCTTCCACACATATATGGTAATTACAATGTGTGAATACAAGTGGTAGGTGAATTCTAGAGCCCATTAAGAGATTCACATTATAATAGCACAGTTGCTTTCAGATACAATGAAATATAATAATAAAGTTGCTCAGTTTGCCTGCTAACTGGGGATTTGGTGTTAGTATCCACGAATGAGAGAAACAACTCACCTTTTTTTTCTGGGACTGTGTTTTCTTCACTTAGTATAATGGCTTCGAGTTCCATCCATTTGCCTGCAAAGTTCATGATGTCATCTTGCTTTACCACTGCATAGAACTCCATTCTGTAGAAGTACCACTTTTTGTGACCCAGTCATCAATTGAGGGGCATTTGGGTTGGTTCCAGCACTTTGCTATTGTGAAAAGAGCTGCAATAAACATAGCTGTGCATGTATCTTTATGGTAGGATGCATCTTGTGGGTATATACCTAGGAGTGGCATGGCTGGGTCAGGTAGTAGGCTCATTTTGAGTCTTTTAAGAGTTCACCACGCTGCTTTCTACAGTGGTTATACAAGTTTACATTACCACCAGCAGTGGATGAGTGTTCCTCTTTCCCCACAACCTCTCCAGCATTTGGTGTCTTTTGTTTTCTTGAACTTGGCCAGTCTTATTGGAGTGAGATGATACTTTAGTGTGGTTTTAATTTGCATTTCCTTAATTATTAATGATGTTGGACACTTTTAAAGATGTTTCTCAGTCATTTTTACTTTCCTACTGGTAAAGTCTCTGTTCAGCTCTTTACTCCATCATTTTGAGTAGGTCATTTGTTTTACTTCTTTGTTTTTTTTTAAGTAGTTTATAAATTCTGAATGTTATTGCTCTGTCAGATGTTATCAGTGGTGAAGGTTTCTTTCCACTCTGTGGGTTTTCTCTTCATTTCCTTAATTGTTTCTTTAGCTGCACCAAAGCTTTTGAGTTTGATGAGGTAGCCTGGTCTACAGAGTGAGTTCCAGGACAGCTGGGACTACAGGGAGACCCTGTCTCAAAAAAGACCAAAGACAAAAAAAAAAAAAAAAGAAAGTCTTTTCCTAAGCCTATGCTTTGTAGGTTGATGCCAACTTTTTCTTCTATCATCTTCAGGGTTTTGGATTTCAGGTTGAGATCTTTGATCCACTTGGAGTCTATTTTTTTACAAGATGAGAGGTAGGGGTTTAATTGTGTTCTTCTATGAATGGGGATCCAGTTTTGCCAGCAACATTTGCTGAAGATGCTATCTTTCCTCCATTGAGCTTTTTGGTCCCCTTTGTCAAGTATGAGGTGGCTGAAATTATATGACCTCAAGTTTGGATCTTCAATTTTGTTCCATTGGACAATGGGTCTGGGGGGGGGGGTTGGCAGTACCAGGCTGTATTTATGACTATAGCCCTGTAATATAGCTTGAAGTCTGGTAAAGTAATCCCACCCATATTGCACTTTTCCCTCAGGGTTGCTTTAGATCTTTGGAGTTTTTTGTTGTTCCATATGAAATTAATGATTTTTTATCCAAGCCTATAAAGAAAATCTTGGGGATTTAAGTTGGGATTGCATTGAATCTGTATATTAATTTGAGTAGAATGGACATTTTTACTATATTAATTTTTCTAATCCATGAGCATGGGAGGTCTTTCCATCTTTTGATGTCATTTTTAATTTCCTTCAGGGTTTGAAATTTTTTGTTGTAGAGGTCCTTGGTGTGTTTGGTTAGATTTATTCCCAGGTATTTAATTTTTTTGAGGTTATTGTGATTGTGAAGGTCTCCTTATATTCCTTCTCCAGATACTGATTGTTGGTGTAAAAAAAGGCTACTGATTTTTCTAGGTTTATTTTGTCTCCTGCCACTTTACTGAAACTTTTAATCATTTCTAGGAGTTTTCTGGTGGAGTTTTTAACATCCCTTACGTAAACTATCATATCATCTGCAAAAGGGATAGTTTTACTTCCTCTGTTCTGATTAGTACTGCTTTAATTTTGCTTTCTCACCTTATTGCCCTAGCAAGCATTTCAAGCACTATACTGAAGAGTAATGGTGATAGTTGACAGCCTTGTCGTGTCCCTGCCCTTAAGGGAAATGCTTTCAATTTTTCTCTATTTAGGATGATGTTGGCTGTGGGTTTCTTGTACATGGCTTTGATTATCTTGAGGAATAATCCCTTCCTTCAGTCCAATTCCCTCTAGTACTTTAAATATGAAAGGATCCTGAATCTTGTCAAGGTTGTTTTTTTCTGCATCAATTGAGATGATCATGTGTTTTTTGTTTTTGTTTTTTTTAATTTTTATTTATTTTTGTATGTGTATGAATGTACTATCTGCATGTAGGTCTGTGCACCTGTGTTGTGCAATGCCGCGAGGTCAGAAGAGGATCTCAGATTGCCCTGGAACTGGAGTACTCCTGGAATTGGAGTTACAGACGGTTCTTAGCTGCCATGTGGGTGCTGGGGATTGAACCCGGGTCCTCTGCAAGAGCAGTCGGTGCTTTTAACCGCTAGGCTATCTCTCCAGCCCTGATCATGTGTTTTTTGACTTTCAGTCCATTTATGTGTTTTATGATATTTATTGATTTCCATATGTTGAACCATCCCTGCATCTCTGGTATGACTCCAACTTGGNGTCTGTATGCAATTTGCAAGTATTTTGTTGAGAATTTTTGCATCTGTGTTCATCAGTGATATGGGTCTATAGTTTTCTTTCTTGTCTGTGTCTATGCCGGTTTTGGTATTAGGGTGATGCTGGCTTCATAGAAGGAATTTGGGATATTTCCTTCTGTCTGTATCCTTCTGAAAAGTTTGAGTAGTAATGGTTGTAAGACCTCTTTAAATGTTTTATAGAATTCTGCTGTGAAGCCATCTGGGCCTGGGCTTTTTTTTAGTTGGGACGCTTTTTATTACATCTTCAATTTCCTCAAGTATTATGGGTCTGTTTAAGGTGTCAATCTCTTCTTGATTAAGCTTTGTTGATTTCCAGGATTTCAGATATTCATCCATTTCTCTTAGGTTTTCAAAATTAGTAAACTATAGGTTTTTGAAGTATTGCCCTATGATTGTCTAGATGTTTGTAGATGTTTGCTTTATCTGTTGTGATGTTTCCCTTTCATCATGAATGCTATTGATTTGGACTTGCTCTTTCTTTTGATTAACCGGGATAGAGGTCTGTGTATTTTGTTTATCTTTTCAAAGAACTAGCTTTTGGATCCATCGATTTTTGTATTGTTTTCTTTGTTTCTATTTCATTGATTTCTGCTCTAATTTTTGTTATTTCTTCCTGTCTGTTGGGCTTAGGGTTCATTCATTGTTGTCTCTCAAGGGTTTCTGGCTGCAATGTTAGATTATTTGTTCTCTTTCTGTTGTTTTTTTTTATGTGGGTACTTAGGGCTATAAATTTCCCTCTTAGGACTGCCTTTAATGTATACCACAGGTTTTGTTGCATGTATTGTCATTTTCATTTAGTTCCAGGAATGCTTTTATTTCATTCTTTTTTTTTCTTTTTTATTGATGTTTTGTGTATTTCAGACATCATTTTTCAATTAATTTCAGGCATATTCCCCTGTCCCTTCCCCCCACCCCACCCCACCCTAGATCATGCATTCTGCCATAACTGTCCTGCATCTTTCTCTCAGTCTTTTTTTGTACTTAAGAATTCACATTTTCCTCCATTAATTTTATATTACTTTAAAATATGGATATATACTCTCCACTCATATACAATAATTACAGAGTCTGAAAATAATTGGTGGGTGGATTCTAGAGCCCATTGAGAGTTTCATATTATAACAAACATAGTTGCTTTCATATAAACAGAAATATAACAATAATGTTATTCAGTTGGACTTTCATCTGGGGGATTTGTTGTTAGCATCCACAAATGAGGGAAACCATTCTCTGTTTGTATTTCTGGTATTGTGTTAATTCACTCAGCATAATGGCTTTGAGCTCCATCCATTTACCTGCAAAGTTCATAATGCTATCATTCTTTACATCTGAATAGTACTCCATTGTGTAGATGTACCACATTGTTGTCATGCACTCATCTGTTGAGGGACATTTGGGTTGGTTCCAGCTCTTCGCTATTGTGAAGAGCTGCAATAAACATGGATGTGCCTGTATCTTTGTGGTAGGATGAATCTTTGGGGTGTACCCAGGAGTGGTATGAATGGGTCAGGTGGTAGGCTCATTTTGAGTCTTTTACAGGTTCTCCATACTGCTTTCCATAGTGGTTGTACAAGTTTACATTCCTACCAGCAGTGGATGAGTGTTCCCCTTTGCCCACAACCACTCCAACATCTGTTGTCTTTTATTTTCTTGGTTTTAGCTAGCATATTGGAGTGAGATGATATCTGAGAGTGGTTTTAATTTACATTTCCTTAATTATTAATGATGTTGAATGCTTTTTAAAATGTTTCTCAGCCATCTTTAATTCCTCACTGGTGAAGTCTCTGTTCAGCTCTTTATTCCATTTTTGAGTAGGTCATTTGTCTTCTTACTTCTTTGGTTTTTGAGTAGTTTATATATTCTTGATGTTAATGCTCTGTCAGATGTGTCACTGGTAAAGATTTTCTCCCACTCTGTGGGTTTTCTTTTCACCTCCTTGATTGTTTCTTTTGCTGTACAGAAGCTTTTGAGTTTTATGAGGTCCCATTTGTCGACTGTTGATCTTACTTCCTAGCAGCTCCTGTCTGATTTAGAAAGTCTTTTCTGATGTCTATGTCTTGTAGGTTGTTGACAACTTTTTCTTCTATCACCTCAGGGTTTCAGGCTTCACGTTGAGATCTTTGATCCACTTGGAGTTTATTTTGTACAGGGTGAGAGGTAGGGGTTTAATTTTGTTCTTCTTCAAATGATGGTCCAATTTTGCCAGCACCATTTGCTGAAGATGCTATCCTTCCTCCATTGAGGGGTTTTGGCTGCTTTGTCAAATATGAGGTGGCTAAAATTGTATAAGCTCAAGTTTGGATCTTCAATTTTGTTCCATTGGTCAATGGGTCTGTTTTTGTGCCAGTACCAGGCTGTCTTTATGACTATGTCTGTAATATACTTTGAAGTCTGGTAAGGCATTCCCCCTGTATTGCATTTTTCACTCAGGGTTGCTTTAAGTATTCAGGGTTTTTTGTTTTTCCATATGAATTTAAGGATTTTTTTCCAAGTCTGAGAAGAAGCTCATAGGGATTTTGATTGGTATTGCATTGAATCTGTATATCAATTTGGGTAAAATGGACATTTTTACTATATTAATTTTCCCAATCCATGAGCATGGAAGGTCTTTCAATATTTTGATGTTATTTTCAATCTCTTTCTTCAGGGGTTTAAATTTTTTGTTGTAGAGGTCTTTGGTATCTTTGGTTAGGTTTGTTCCCAGGTATTTTATTGTTTTTGAGGCTATTGTGAGTGGGAAGGTCTTTTTATACTCCTTCTCCACTTGTTTATTGTTGATGTAAAGAAATGCTACTGATTTTTCTCAGTTAATTTTGTAGCCTGACAATTTACTAAAACTCTTAATCATTTCTAGAAGTTTTCTGGTGGAGTTTTTAGTATCCCTTAGGTAAACTATCATATCATCTGCAAAACGGGATAGCTTAACTTCTTTTCTGATTAGTGCTCCTTTAATTTCCTTCTCTTGTATTATTGCCCTAGCAAATGCTTCAAGCACTGTGTTGAAGAGGAGTAGTGATAAGGGGCAGCCTTGCCAGGTTCCCAACTTTAAGGGAAATGGTTCCAATTTTTCCCAATTTAGGATGATGTTGACAGTGGGTTTGCTGTATATGTCTTTGATCACGTTGAGGAATGTTCCTTTCAGTCCTATTCCCTCTAGGACTTTAAACATGAAGGAATGCTGGATCTTGTCAAAGGCTTTTTCTAAATCAATTGGATCACCATGTGGTTTTAGTCTTTCAGTCCATTTATGTGTTTTATGATATTTATTGATTTATGTATGTTGAACCATCCCTGCATCTCTGGTATGAATCCAACTTGATAATGATGGATAATCTTTTTGATTTGGGTCTGTATGCGATTTGCAAGTATTTTATTGAGAATTTTTGCATCTATGTTCATTAGTAAGATGAGTCTATAGCTTTCTTTTTTGCTTGCATCTTTACCTGGTTTTGGTATTAGGGTGAGGCTGGATTCATAGGAGTTTAGGAGAATTCCCTCTGTATCCTTCTAAACAGTTTGAGGAGCAGTGGTTGTAGGACCTCTTTAAATGTTTTACAGAATTCTGTTGTGAAACCATCTGGACCAGGGTTTTTTTCAGTTGGGAGGTTCTTAATTACATCTTCAATTTCCTCAAATATTATGGGTCTGTTTAAACTGTCAGTCTCTTCTTGGTTAAGCTTTGTTGGTTCCCAGGATTTCAGATATTCATCCATTTCTCTCAGGTTTTCAAATTAAGTGGAGTATAGATTTTTTAAGTATTCCCATATGATTATCTGGATCTTTTCTTTGTTGTGATGTTTCCCCTTTCATCATGAATACTGTTGATTTGGACTCTCTCTCTCTCTCTCTCTCTCTCTCTCTCTCTCTCTCTCTTTATTTTGGTTAACTGGGTATATTAGTCAGGGTTCTCTAAAGAAACAGAAGCAACAGGACAAATATATAGCTATATACAATTTATTGATTTGCCCACGTGACAGAGTTCAATGAGTCCAACAGTAGCCACGCTGCACGGGAGAGGCTGAGAATCCAGGGAACTGCTCAGTCCACAAGGCTGGATGTCTCAGTAGTCCCAATCTGGTGCTGAAGGCCTGATGGATTCCAGGAGAACTGCTGGTCTCAGTACACACTGGGATCCGAAGGGTTGATCACAGCAGCAAGACAAACTCACCAGTGAGAGAGGCAAGTCGCAGGAAAAAAAGGGACCAACTCCCTCTGCTGTGGCCTTTAATACTGCCTGCCAGCAGAAGGTAACGCCCACATTTGGGGTGGGACATCCAGGTTGAGGTGGTCCAATCCGAAGATCCTTTTTCTCTTATTTGTTCCTTAGTCCAGTCAAGGTGACACCCAGGATTAATGATCACACTGGGCTATAGGTCTGTCTATTTTGTTTATTTTTCCAAAGAACCAGTTTTTGGATTCATGGATTTTATATATTGCATTCTAACAGACCACCATACAATAAAGCTCAATATGAACACCAGAATAAGCCCAACTAGGTATAAGAACACATGGAGACTAAACAACACAATCCTGAAGGACGAATGGGTCAGGGAAGAAATGAAGAGTGAAATAAGAGTATTCATGGAACTGAATGAAAAAGATAATACAACACAACAAAACCTGTGTGATACTTTAAAAGCAGTCTTAGGAGGGAAATTTATAGCCCTAAGTGCCCACATTAAAGAAAAAAAAAAACAGAAAAGGAACAACTAAACATTATGTATACTGCAATAAAATGTTTCCCACCATCACAGGTTAAGATTGTAAAGATATGGGTCAATCTCTTTGGCTTTCTCTGTTATATTAAAATTTCTGCTTCCTCATACTTGTTTAGAAAGTTGCAATTCACAGCTACTACCAAACTGTTTACCAGCATCTTATGCCTTTCTCTACAATAACAGCATGAAAAACAATGAAGTGTTGTCTGGGGGTATGGATTTATGGGTAAAAGTGCTTGCTGTGATTGTGAGAACCCGAGTTCAGATTCCATAACTCACAAAAAAGAAAGGCATACTAGCCTGAGTGTCTGTAATCCCAGGGATCCTATCTACATAGGTGGGACAGGGCTTGTTGGCCAGACTCCCTGATGTTCATAGCAGAGAAACAAAAAAGGGGCCCTATTTCAACAAGGCAGAAAGGGAAGCCCAATCCGAGGTTGTCTTGTGAATTCCACAAGCATGGCATGCCACATAAGTCCCACATTATGCACAAAGAAATGTGTATGCACTCACATAGTCACACACACACACACACACACACACACACACAAACACATACACACACACACACGATAAGCAAAAATTACTAATACAACTAAACTGTAGTTTTTGCAAACCCACCAATGTTTACATGTATAAATAAAATCAGGAATAAATTTTACAGTAATGTTTACAAACAGTAAAAATTTTGAAATGATGCATATTTTGTAAGTTAGCAGGCTCTACTGGAGAAATTAAATAAGGAAAAAGTTAATTTAATTTCAGTAATTTTATGCTAATCCAATTGTCTTATGAGCACTTTGATTTTTTTTGTTTTTTTACAAAAGATCATTGTGTGTGTGTGCGTGTGTGTGTGTGTGTGTGTGTGTGTGTGTCCAGACATGTACATCTTATTCTCATGTGGAGGTCAGAGGCCCTCCTTGTGGGTTTGGGTCTCTCTTTCCAGCCTTAGGAGTTCTGTGGTTTGAACTCAGATCATCAGTCTTCACCACAAGTTTTTTCACCTGCTGAGCCATCTCGGGGGCCTCATTTTATCTTTAAGAAGGATCAGCATGGGAATAATTTGTGCTGACATTCTTTATTTGTGCATTTTCTTGTTCTTGAACTGCCTTAAGAGCACCTTGTTTACATGGTTCTCTATTTCAAGTCACTTGTAAGACATTACTTACAGTCAAACTAATATAACTCATATTTGAATAGTGATTTTACAATTTTACAATTTACTTTCTTTATATAGTGATTTAATACTTACTCTTGATTTGTTTTCCCTACCTTGACAATTGTAGTGACTCATAAATTTTACTTTTTGCTCTTAGAATTGAATGAAAAGTTCTGTAAAACCTGAAGTGAAACTGGGACACAAATCAATTAAGAAACAAAAAGTGCTTATTTAGGCTAATATGAGATACCCTACATTCAATGTGACATTATCTTTACTGACCAGTTACCCACTTTGACTTACATATAAGAATTTCGTGTTATGACCCACAAATGTGGGATAACATATGTCATTTGTTTTACTAAGACTGTGTTACCTCACTTAGCATAACAGCTTCCTTTTCCATCCATTTGCCTACAAATTTCACGGTGTCGTCCTAGCTATAGTTTGAAGTATATACCTGTTTTCCTCAGATATAAGATTTATGAGAACAAATCTTTTTTTTAAGTACATTAAAATATTTATCAACATGCTATGTAATTTAGGAATGTAAAGTTGTATTTTTTTTACCTATATACAAGCTTACAGATAAACTGTGAATCCCTAAATATGTTTTTGCAATTAACCTATAATTTGATTTCAGACTTTGCAAATTTTCTATGTAAGGAGTGTAAAAAAAAAAGCTAAGAGTAGAAACACGAACATCAAAGCCTGGGATAGATGATCCCAAACCACAGAATTGAAGTGTTGCTTCTAGTACTGGAGCGCAAGGAGGTTGTGACATGCTTCAAGTAGAAAACACGTTGTTTCATAAGTTTTGTTCGAACCATAAAGCACTCTTCACTGTGAATCTGATGCTGAATGTACTGAATAAGTACATAGTTTTTAAAACAAAGAGTATATAAAGCAAGGCTATATGGGATGGCTTTATACAGTTGAAGCAGAAAATGTGAAATTTTGATAAAAGCTACAAAATTTTAGCTACACAAAATGAATAAACCCTGAGAATCTAATGTACAACAAGGTTGCCATAAAGAAAAATTTTGCAGTGTATGCTTGAATCATTCTAAGAGGGTTGATTTTAAATGCTTTCACCAAAAAAAGAAAGAAATGGTAACACAGTTACATAGTGATTGATTGATTGATTGATTGATTGATTGATTGATGAAGATTTTGTGACCAGAGACCTCAGAAGTTAACTCTGTAAATCTTTTTTTTTAATTTTTATTTATCTTATTATGTGTATGAATGTACTGTCTGCATGTAGGTCTGTGCACCCGTGTCGTGCAATGCCTCGGAGGTCAGAAGAGGGCGTCGGATTCCCCTGGAGCTGGAGTTAAAGACGGTTCTCAGCCGCCATGTGGGTGCTGGGGATCGAACCCGGGTCCTCTGCAAGAGCAGTCGGCGCTCTTAACCGCTAGGCCATCTCTCCAACCCAACTCTGTAATTCTTTAAGGAACAATAGTTTCATATTTGGTAATGTAATGTTTAAGGAAACTTTAGAAGTCATAATTAGCTTAAATGACAACTATGTGTATATAGCTTCAATTATCATTTGATTTGGAACCATATTCAATAAAACTTGTTTAAAAAATACTCTACAAAAGATACAAATACAAGAGGGGGGTAGTTCAGCAGTTGCTTTTAAAGGACTAAGTTGATACAAGCATGACATAAAGTTAAATTCTAAGGAAAGATCAGGTGATTTACAGAATATAAACAGAAGCTTTAATAAAGAACAGTAAAAAATAAGAACAAAGAAAATCTTCAGAAAGTGAAGGAATCAAGGAAGAGGACAGCCATTGTACACCCAGAAAGGTTGCAAGTTGCTGAGAACTACTGCTGTCAGCATGCTACTTTAGCTAGCATGTTTAATTTGAAGACTGACCTCTCTTGCAATTTGGTTTAGCATGTTCATTTCACTCAATCTGCCTGTCTATTTGGTTTAAAAAAATTTACCATTTGTGGTGGTTTGAATGAGTGTCCCCCATAGGCTTTAAGTATTTAGAAATTTTGTCTCCAGTTGGTGGCACTGTTCTTGGAGGTCTTAGAAGGTGTGGCCATGCTGGAGGAAGTACGTTATTGGGGGCAGGCTTGCACTTTATATGGTCAGGAGCCTATGGGGGCCAGGGAGTGGAATGTGGTGGTTTGAATGAGTGTCCCCCATAAGCTTTAAGTATTCAGACATTTTGTCTCCAGTTGGTGGCACTGTTCTTGGAGGTCTTAGAAAGTGTGGCCGTGCTGGAGGAAGTGCGTTATTGGGGGCAGGCTTAGTGAGTTTAACAAGCCTTGTGGTCTCCAGTCGCTCTCTCTGCTTCCTGTGCTCATTGCTAGATGTGACCCTTGGCTTGCTGCTCCAGCCCTGGTCACCATGCTTCCCACCACAATGGACTCTGATTCCCTGGAACCATCGATCATAAGCTCAAATAAACTCTTCCTTTTATAAGTTTCCTTGCTTATGGTGGTTTTATCACAGCAACAGAAAAGTGACTAATACACCATGGATGATCAAGATGAGAAGAAATAGTTAATGCAATCATTATGAAAGAGTATAGCAATGATTAAAATTACCTGTGGAAGTGAAGTCTCGGAGTTTTGAAGGAATAAATAAGTTCCTGGAAGTATGGACGGAATATAGTAAGAGAAAACCTGACGATCTTGGTCTAATATTACCTTCACCAATTTAGTTCGCTTTAATCCATGGTACCCTCAATTTCGGCTGATAGAATGCCTTATCATTTAAAATTAAAACAAGTCTTGGGGCTGGAGAGATGGCCTAGCAGTTAAGAGTGCTGACCGCTCTTGCAGAGGACCTGGGTTCGATCCCCAGCACCCACATGGTGGCTGAGAACCATCCAAAACTCCAATTCCAGGAGAACTCCAGTTCCAGGGGAATCCGAGACCCTCTTCTGACCTCCGCAGCATTGCACGACACGGGTGCACAGACCTACATGCAGACAGTACATTCATACACATACAGAAATAAATAAAATAAAATAATTTAAAAAATTAAAACAAGTCTTAAAGACTTCAATATTCCACATTATATAATCTTACATATTTTTTTATTTTGAAGGTACTGAAGGGAATAGTGTTTTTAAATATCTCAATTAGAATTAAAAGTACTTTTTAACTTACATGTATTGTTGGAGTCTGTATATGTATATATCACACATGTGCTGGTGTCCACAGAGTCTAGAAAGTGTATTGAGTCCATAAGAGCTGGAATTACAGGATGCCGTGAACTGCCAGAGTTGGATGCTGGAAATAGATTCAAGTCCTCTGGAAAAACAGCAAGAACTTCTAATCAATGCACACTCTCCCCAGCACTTCAACTGTACATTTTTTTTCTTTTATAATTTATTATTGTTATTAAACTATTTCCATACATTATACATCATTTTTCAATCAAATTTAGAGTCACTTCCCTTTCCATGTCCTCCACCCCACCTGAGTTCCTTCACTCTGCCATACATGTCTTGCATCTTTTTCCAAGTCTTTCCAATTTTTTTTTCCAAAGCAGAGGCTTATTGTTTTGGGGATAACTTCAACATTTCAGTCTTTTCCCCCCATTTCTTTTGTTGTTGTTGGTTCTGACTTGTATTGCTTATATATATATATATATATATATATATATATATATATACATACATAAATGTACACATATATATATATATATATATATATATATACATACATACACATATCACCTGAGTTGGAGGATTTTTTTGTTTTTGCTAAAAGATGTCATGTTTTCCCCCAAGGAAGTGCTTAAAGGTTCCTCCTTGGCAAGCCCAAACAACCATCAATCCTGCCTCTGTGCTCCACACTGGGGTCCCTCTCCCCCATGGTCACCCAAATGAGGTCCAGCAAGCATGCGTCCTGTCTTGATCTTCCTGCACTGCCCTCCATGACACAGCCTAGGTAGTACAACAATGGCAGTCTACACTCTGAAGAGGCTGAAATCCCAGTAGCCACTCAGGCCACAGATGGATATCTCAGTAGTCCCCATCTAGCATTGAATGTTTGGAGGATTCTTGGAGAGACATGAATCTTCAGTCCATACTGGAGGGTTAAAAAGCTGTGCCTCATGTCTTTGAAGAATGGCAAAAGCAGTGGCAGCCACAGAGTAGATGCACTTGCCAAGTTCAAATCACAAGTGACTGGCTCAGGTTTTAATTTCAAGTATGAAGACTGAAATTCTATTGTCTTTTACTCTAGACAATCACGATTCTAGGCAGTATACCTGATCCCCTCTTAAGGTAATTAGTCCAATCTCCATTATGGGCCATGCTATCGAATACATCAATTATTATTTTGTTTAGAAAAATATATCTTTCATTCTTTTAAAGATGAATTGTTTATTTTTCTGCCAATAATTACCAGCTTATCCTCATATTCCCAATTTAATGGTCAGTGAAAATAAATATGCACTAGTTATACTATCAAAGACAATAGTATTCAGCATTTAGATATTGTTGGCATTATATTTTATAAACTAATATATTTTATAAAGTCCATTTATTTGTTCAGTAGTTTTACTACTGTGCTTTTCAAATTTCATCAGTATCAGGTTCAAACAACTTAAATCATTTTATATAAAATGATCCTTGGGCTGGAAACATGGTTCAGCAGATGACCTGAGTTTGACTCCCATCACTCACAAAGCAGAAGTAAAGTTTTCCAGGGTTTACATGTGACAAAACTCAATTTCTCAGACATAAACATAATAAAAATAGGTGAAAATTTGGTTACTTTGTCTTTTAGTTTTTATTTCTCATCAGAAAGAAAGTACTTATCAAGCCTCTGCTTTCTTTTTTAGCCCTTTATTAAGCACAGAAAATAAGACAAAGAACACGATAATGTCTAACCCCATCTAAAGTCCATTTTATTAAGGTAAAAAGTAACATTGAGAACAGGGTAGATGCTGAGGATGGTAAGGTGAAGGTAGAGATGAGGGAGAGGCTTAGAATATGAACAAAATATATCATACATAATTCTTGAATCAACAATTATTTTTAAGAAAACTAAGACCGAACACCAATATATAATGATGAGACACAAGGCTAAAACTATGACATAAAAGTGTAGACAGTCTTGGGGCTGGAGAAATGGCCTAGCGGTGAAGAGCGCCAACTGCTCTTGCAGAGGACCCAGGTTCGATCCCCAGCACCCACATGGCGACTGAGAGCCATCTTTAACTCCAGTTCCAGGGGAATCCGACACCACCTTCTGACCTCCGCGGCACTGCACGACATGGGTGCACAAACCTACATGCAGACAGTACATTCATACACATATGAAAATAAATAAAATTTTTAAAAAAGTGTAGACAGTCAAAGAGCTGAAATATGTGAGGAAGAGAGTAAAGTGAGATTTTATTAATATTAGTAGATCATTACTTTTTTTTTAATTTTTTTTTTTTCTGTATGTGTATGATGTACTGTCTGCATGCAAGTTTGTGCACCCGTGTCGTGCAATGCCGCGGAGGTCAGAAGAGGGTGTCGAATTCCCCTGGAACTGGAGTTCTCCTGGAATTGGAGTTTCAGACGGTTCTCGGCCGCCATGTGGGTGCTGGGGATCGAACCCGGGTCCTCTGTAAGAGTAGTCTGCGCTCTTAACCGCTAGGCCATCTCTCCAGCCCCAGATCATTACTTTTTTTTAATTTAAGTGCTGTCTCCTGTGGTGCTGATGCCTTCCATTGCCCATTAAAACCATTCTTATTCATTTAAAAGCTTCAGTCTGGTAAAGACGTCAAACTATATTTACAAGGCTACAGTCATAAAGACAGCCTGGTAGTGGCACAAAAACAGACCCATTGACCAACAGAACAAAATTGAAGATCCAAGCTTGAGTTTATACAATTTCAACAGCCTCATATTTGACAAAGGGGCTAAAAATGCTCAATGGAGGAAATACAGCATCTTCAGCAAATGGTGCTGGAAAAACTGGATCGCCATTTTTAGAAGAACAAAATTAAACCCCTACCACTCACCCTGTACAAAAATCAACTCCAATTGGATCAAAGAACTCAATGTGAAAAATGAAACTCTGTTTTGTGCAGCAATAAAGAAAAGTGACATCATGAACTTTGCAGTTAAATGGATGGAACTGGAAGCCATTATGTTAAGTGAAGTAACACAATCCCAGAAAAAAACAATGAATGGTATCCTTCATTTGTGGATGCTAGCACCAAATCCCTAGATGAAAGGCAAGGTGAGGCATGTTAATATTTCTTTTTTAACTGAAAGAAACTGTGCTGTTATTATGTGAATCCCTTAACAAGCTTTAGAATTAACTTACCACATATTTTCAGAATTTGCAATTGCGCTATATGGGTGGAAGGTATTTATTCATACCTTTAGAATAATATAAAATGAAAAGGAAAAATGTGAATTCCTAAACACAAAAAATAAAATAAAATTCAGCTCCACAACTAAAAAAAAAAGTCAAAATTTATCTTTAAGTCATTGCAGTTTTTTTTAATATTTTTAGTTAGGATAGAGAAAAGTTGGTTTTATTTCCACATTCTCATACATACATACATATCATTATATTTTGTTCTTATTCATCACCACCACACTCTCTGCCCTTTTCTTGCTTGTTCTTCTTCTTCATTTCTTCTATTATGTCACAGTACAATCCCTTGTTCCCTCACCTTCTCCCTTATATCTCTTCCTCTTCTTATAGTTTCCTTCAACACTTTTAGTTCCATGTCATGTACAAATATATATTATATATGTATATATTCATATATATATGTTGTGAAAATAGAAAAATGGCACATATATAAAATTTAAATCAAGAGTCTGGAATTAAGAGAAATCATGTAATATTATTTATGAAATGACACATTTACTAAGAAAATCAGTGTGACAGTCTCTCAAAACTAAATAAACTCAATACTTTCAGGAAATCCCTGAAACTGACTATGCTCTTCCTTTCCCAAGCATGTATAAACTCTAAGGACTGCTGAGAGACACTCTCAGACCAGTGAAGCCAAGTGGAAGAAGCAGTGAAAATATGAGTACCCGGAAGAGGCCCAGAACAGCCAAGCCACATGGAAAAAAAGAGCCAGCTAAACTGTCTGGAAGAGATTCCTACCAACAGAGCTACCTGGAAAGAATGTTATCCAACATACTGAGGCTTAGAAGTTGTACAGTGTGATCTAGTTTTCAAGATTTTGTTACCCATGTTCTGTTGAGCTTTTGGTGATACAGCTATCTTTGAGTCACTTCTCCTGTGAGTAATCCCTCATCCATTCACTGGTAAGTAACTTCAATAAAACTAGTATAAATTAAATTTCAAAATCTACATCATATTAAATCTGAGGTTTAAATCAGTGCATAACCCTGACATTCGAGGTGGAAATAAATCTATAACTGGCTGGGCATGGTGGTGCATACCTTTAATCTCAGCACTAGAAGGCAGAGACAGGTGTATATCAATGAGTTTAAGCCAGTCTGGTCTATACAGTGAATTCTAGGATAGCTGTGGCTACAGGGAGACCCTGTCTCAAAAAAGACAAAAGTAAATAAATAAATAAGTAAATGTATAAATAAACCTGATTAATTTGAATCCACATAGTCTTGAAAAGCAGCATTTCTGCTTCCCTAAAATAGTAGACATGCTATTTCTGGTTTCCTAAATAAACTTATGAGATAGAAATACATTACAAAATGAATCTTTTTCACAATGAGACAATGTTTATTCCCTTTATTGACAAAAAGGATAACAGTCACTTTTCACTTTCAGACTTAGCAGTACAGTATGCTCTTCAACTATAAAAGAAAATATAGTTGTAAAGCACTGATAATGCACTAGGAACAATAATGGAACAGTACGGAATGAGTCTTGAGGAGATCAAGGTGTTATCTATGATAACAATGACCTTTATTGCCCTGGGAAATTTCACAAGATGCTTAGGAAATAATGTCTGACTTAAAAGAAAAGGAATACATCTTGTAATTCAAACACAATTTAATTTAAAAACATGTTGGGCATGTTGGAACATTCTTCATTTATTTGTGGAACTCAGTATTTACAGAGATGGAAACTGAAGAGTTTATTATGTTTACTCAATAATGAAGTTATTAAATCTTTTAAATTTTGAGGAAATGTATTATTTCTCCTAAAGACTATAAGAAATGTTTGGGAAATAACTCAAATGGTAAAGTGCTTGTTGTATAAGCACCAAACTTTGGAATTGATGCTCAATAGACACACACACACACACACACACACAAATACACACACATACAGTTTATACAAATTATTTTCTCAATATTTATTCCCTCATTTTGGAAACTTTTGATTATTTTATTTAGTTTTCCATGGGAACATATGTTTTGCCATTGTCTGTATTTATATTTATTGAGTTATTTTATCTTCATGCTGACATTCCCAAAAGTTTTTTTTCAAATTTTTTTATTCACACATAACTCATTTTAAAATATCCTCCATTCGCAGGTGTGGTGGTGAATACCTTTAATCCCAGCACTCAGGAGGCAGAGGCAGATGGATCATTGTGAGTTCAAAGGCCAGCCTGGTCTAAATCGTGAGTTCCAGGACAGCTGGGTCTACAGGGAGATCCAGTCTCATAAAGACTAAACAAATAAATAAATAAATAAATAAATAAATAAATAAATAAATAAATAAATAGATAGATAAATAAATAAATAAATGAAATATCCCCTTAAACCACATATAGAATTATCTTTATTTTTATATTTCTTTTTGGTGTTATCTACACATCATTTTTATAAATACTCTAAGAATTTCATACAGTACATTTTGATCAAATCACAAACCCCCACCTCTTCCCAAATATACTCCTACTTCCCTCCCCACATCCAATTTAGTTATCTTCTTATTTTTCTAATCTCATTAAGTCCAATTTGTGTTATACAAATACTTTTTGTTGTTTGTCTATCCCCAGGAGAAAAGGCAAGCTGTCACAGGCTCACTTAAAGAAAACTGAGTTTCTCTCTCAGCAGCCATCAATTTCCAACAGTTCCTTGGCTAAGGCTGAGACTTCTTGTCTACCTCCCCCTCCATTTTGGTATTTGTGTCTGGCTTGAGCTTGGACATGTATTGTGCATGCTGTCACAATGACTTTGAGCTTATATGTGCAACAGTTCTCTTGTATATTGAAAACAGTGTTTTATTTAGTCATCCACTGTCTCTGGCTCTTACAAATTTTCTGTTCCTTCAGAGATCTCTGAGCTTTTGGTGGAGGAGTGCAATACAGATGCCCAAATTACCACTGTGTGCACATCACAGTCTCTTATTCTCTGCATGGTGACTGGTTATAGGTCTCTATGATAATGGCCATCTAATGCAAAAAGGTTTCACAGATGAGGACTAAGAGATGTACTAAACTATGGGTGTAATGATAAGCCATTAGGTGTTGCTTTAATACTATGCCCATTTAGGAGAATTATAGTAATAGGTTGTCCCCAGTGGACTATCACCTATATTCCCATAGGTTCTTGGCCTCCCAAAAGGTAAAACTTGAGCTTCACAGAAAGATAATCCTTTTCACTACTGAATAGTACTTTGTAAGTGTATATTTTACAGTTCCCTTAGGTAGTAATGATCTCATCTTTTGTAATTCCTAGAGTTTTTTTTTTTTTGTTTTTTTTTTTTTTTTGTCTTTTTGTCTTTTTGAGACAAGGTCTTCCTGGAGCCTCAGGCTGTCCTGGAACTCACTCTGTAGACCAGGCTGGCCTTGAACTCACAAAGATCCAGATCTGCCTGCCTCTGCCTCCCGAGTGCTAGGATTAAAGGCGTGTGCTACCACGCCCGGCTGTAATTCCTAGAGTTTTAAAGTGAGTAGCATATAATGAATTTAAAAAACAACATGTTAGCTATGGCTTAGATTTGTAATTCAAGTACTCAAAGGTGACGGTGGAAAGATTATGAATTTGAGGTGAACCTTCACTATATAGTGAGTTCCTGTCTCAAGAATACTAAACCAAAACAAATAACAAACTTAGCCACTTGGTCATATACTGCAATATCATTTGGAAGTGGGCCTGAAGGCTGGAAAAGTTAGAAGCTCAATGGCCCAGTATTAGAAGAGTCCTCACCCATTCTAGATCACTTACATAGCACCTATCTTGTCCTGTAATTTTTGTTTGTAAGCTATTCCTACACATAATCTACCACTCACATGTAGCTCTACAGGGGGATGGAATTCCAGTCATTTTCTTTTACCTTAGCTTCTTTCATATACTAGTCTTAATGTACCTCCTCACTACACATATGCATTCTCCTCATGCAACCATAAAGGAGGTCAGCAATTTTTATAACCTAACCATCCTAAGTATAACTCTTTTGGTGAAGTAAGTGCCAATGTTGAGAGATAATCTTTAAGGAGTTCCACATGCCCAGGACTTAGTGATGCCCTGTGGCTACCAGGTGAAAGACCAACCCACTAAACCATTATAGGATTCCTGAAGCACAGAGAGTGTGGGAACAAATTTGTATGGACCAATTCAGAAAACTAGCACAATTTTTTTTTAATTTCTGATAAAATAGCTTAGATGAGATATGAGTAATTTTCCAGAAAGTGAGATTCAATTTATTTTTATGATTTTTCTTTCTTCCTGTAATATTTACTTCAAATACATCTATATATTTCATATAGATATGTGTGTATATTTGTGTTAGTAACTTGAATTAACAATTATTTTTTCTGCTCTTTAATAAACATAGTGAAATGCTTTTGTCATATTACTTGATAAAGAAATTACCTTTCTTATCATCTTACCCTTAGGGAATAAAGGAAACAGCTCGATAACTCTCATAGTGAAACAGAAGGAACTAAAACAGACCTATAGTGCCATCTACCTACCTTTAATTTTAATGCATTTGTTTTTATTTTTATGATACCTTACTTTTTAGAAATGTGAACTAATACTCTACTATGGAAATACGTTTGTGTTATTCACTTTAACAGTTGTATATAATTACAAAAAATGAATATAATATATTTAAATGATTCTATGATTTAGTATTATTATTCTCCTGTTTTTTGTTCTTTTGGAAAGCCATAATGAAAATGTGTGAAATATACTTATATTTGTTAAAGTAATTTTTGGTGATGCATCAAACTAATGTTTTTGAAAGGCACCCATGATTCCCTCTGTATTCCTAAAAGGTTTACAAGTCAATATCTGCATCTCTCAGAAAAGCAAGAGTATCTATAAGAGTATCTACTGATGGCTAAATATGGACATTAAAGCATACTCTGCAGAATTTGAAAGCAGAGTCTTGTACATCTGAGTCTGCACAGGCTCAACCACCTCACCATTCTGTGCAGAACATGTATTGCACTCACTAAGGGTCCCAGTGCTTGTCTAAGGCAGGTCCTTCCACACATTGACCTACTTCATGCCTCTGGCACAATGAGAGACTCAGCTTGTTTGCAGCTACTGTTACCTGACCAATACTGACAACTACTCAAAGATTCCTAGGAGATGAAAATTAATAAAGAGTATAATATTATTTTATTTTGCTTAATTTTTTAGGTCTTTTCAAGAGAGGGTCTCCCTGTAGCCCCAGCTGTTCTGGAACTCACTCTGTAGACCAGGCAGGCCTTGAACTCACAAAGATCCGCCTGCCCCTGCCTCCTGAGTGCTAGGATTAAAGACACGCACCACCACTTTGGCTTAATTTTATTTTATGTCTATGGTTTCATCTGCACACAAGTAAGTATTCCCATGTTATACAGTATCCATGTGTTCTAGTTTGTCTTCCATTGCTGTGACAAAACACTCTGACACCAACTTGGAGAGGAAAGGTTTTTTTAATATTTTTTAATCTTTTTTAAATTTTATTTATTTTTGTATGTGTATGAATGTACTGTCTGCATGTAGGTCTGTGCACCTGTGTTGTGCAATGCCACAGAGGTCAGAAGGGGGTGTCGGATTCCCCTGGAACTGGAGTCAAAGATGGTTCTCAGCCACCACGTGGGTGCTGGGGATTGAACCCGTTCCTCTGCAAGAGTGGTCGGCGCTCTTAACCACCAGCCATCTCTCCAGCCCCAGAAAGGGTTTATTCAGCTTACATCTCCTGGGTCACAGTTCATCACTTAGGGAGCCCAAGGCAGGAACTCAGGGCAGGAACCTGGAGGCAGGAGCTGAAGCACAGGCCATGGAGGAATGCTGTCTCCTGGCTTTCTCTCCTGGTCCATGCCCAGCCTGCCCTCTTATACAATACAAACAACCTGCCCAGGGTGGCACCACCCATAGTGGGCTGGGCCCTCCCACATTACTCGACAATCAAGACAATACTCCACAGATGTGGCCACAGGCCAGTCCAATGGACCCAATTCTCCAGTTGAGGCTCCCTCAACCCGGGTGTGTCAAGTTGACACTAAAGCTATCCAGCACAAATGACTCCTTGTCAACTTGACACACAAAACACATCTCTATTAAACCACCACCTTTTCAGTTCTTGTCCCCAAAATATGATGTTAACATTAATCACAACCTAAGACAGTACAACCTTAAAAGACCCACAGTCCTTAAAATGTCCAAACACTTCACAGTCTGGCCGGCCAGGCATGGTGGTGCACACATTTAATCCTAGCACTTGGGAGGCAGAGGCAGGTGGATCTTTGTGAGTTCAAGGCCAGCCTGGTCTACAGAGTGAATTCCAGGACAGCTGGGGCTACAGGGAGACCCTGACTCGAAAAGACAAAAAAATAAATAAATAAAAGTTCACAGTCTGTTAAAAGTCTCTTAACTGTGGGCTGCTATAAAATCCAAAACAAGTACTGTCTTATTTCAAAGGGAAGAATCAGGCACACTCAAACAAAACTGAAGTCCAGCAAGTAGCTCAGGACTGGACACCTGGGACTCACGATCTTCTGGGCTCGAAAGGGTTTTGGCAGCTCCCCTTCTCTGACTCTGCCATCTGTGGCACACACAGCTCATCCTGCAGGCCCAGGCCAACTCCATTCCACACCTGCTGCTGCTCTTGGTGGTCATCCCACCGTCCCGGCATCTCCAAAAAGCTGGGGTCGCCACTGAAACTGAGGTTGCTTCTGACCTCTCCTCATGCAAAACCTCAGCTTCTCTTCCTGACCCCTGGAATCCTGGGGTCTTCACTGCAACCAAGGCTGCACTCTGACCAGTGGCCTTTCCTGGCCTCTCATAGTGCCAGGCCTCAGCTGCTCTCTGTGACCCCTTCATGCTTTCAACACCAGAACCATATAGGAGACTCTTACACATTACCAAGTCCTGCTTCTGGCTTGACATGGAGGCTTGGACCCCTTTTGGAACATAGCTTCTGTGTGCTGACCCTGAAGAAATTTTTTCCCAGAAGATTTCACCACAGTGATGCTGGTCTCTTGTTACTTACAGCTGATTTTTCAGCCCCAGCTAAACAGCATCAATTGTTCCAGTACAACAAAGATTTCACTTCATGTTATGGTCTCTTGTTACTTATAGCTGATTCTTCCACCCCAGCTGACCAGAACCCACGAATTAAAGTCCTGATGATCTCTCTGCTTCCCTTTGAAACTTCACAAGCCAGGCCTCCAACATCTACAACTCTTTCAGCAAAACTGTTACAAGTTCCACAGCCACGATCTTTAGGCATTCAATGATTTTTCTAGCCCAAGGTTCCAAATGCTTCCACAATCCTTCCCCAAAACACCAAGGTCAGGTCTGTCTCAGCAATACCCCACTCTTTGGTACCAATTTATATTCTAGTTTGTCTTCCATTGCTGTGACAAAACACTCTGACCGACACCAACTTGGGGAGGAAAGGGTTTATTCAGCTTACATCTCCTGGGTCACAGTTCATCCCTCAGGGAGCCCAAGACAGGAACTCAGGGCAGGAACCTGGAGGCAGGAGCTGAAGCACAGGCCATGGAGGACTGCTGTTCACTGGCTTTCTCTCCTGGCCCATGCCCAGCCTGCCCTCTTATACAGTACACAACAACCTGCCCAGGGTGGCACCACCCATAGTGGGCTGGGCCCTCCCACATTGCTCGACAATCAAGACAATACTCCACAGATGTGGCCACAGGCCAGTCCAATGGACCCAATTCCCCAATTGAGGCTCCCTCAACCCAGGTGTGTCAAGTTGACACTAAAGCTATCCAGCACACCATGGAATCCAAAAGAGAGAGTCAGATCCTCTGGAAGAGATGTTTCAGGCGCTTTCCTCCATGTGGGTGCTGGGAACTAAACCTGAGTTTTCTGCACAGTTTTCTTAAACAAAGAGCCATCTTCCCAGCCCCAATGATAATAATTTTCAAAATCCTCACATATCTCACTACCCATTATCAAGTCTTTGAAAATATTAACCGTACATATATATATACATATATCTTTTAATATTTAATACTTAGTCCTGTATAGCTTATATAATACTATTCAATATGTCTTCTTTTAATCCATTTTTATGCATTATTTATTTGTTTCCAACTGTGGAAAATGTAATCAATCCACTTTACTTCTTTCAGTTTCAATTAACTTTTTTGTACCATGAGAGCTTCCAATAAAGGTTATTTCATAATTTGGTAATTACATATAGAATCACATATAATATTTTAAAGTGTTATGCAATGCTATGACCTTTCCTCTTGTATTTGAGCAACTTCATGTTTCTTCTCAAATTTTGGAATTCAGACCTTATTTTAATAGATTTGCTTACTGTATTTTTATTAAACATTATTCAGCTGCTGCAAGTTTCTCTGAATTAAGAAAAATGGATTAATTAATAAATCTGACAAACTATCCTTCTTTTATCTAAATCTTTGCTTACTAGACCCTCATGGTATTCATCTAATTATTACCTTCATCAACTTCAGAATGAAGGAAACATTCTTTCTTTGATTCATCACTGATTGTCCATTTCTCTAACTTTTGATGACTAATATTCTACCTCCTAAAATGTTTATTTTTTTGTACAGGTTTTGTGTGTATGTGTGTATGTGTGGGTATCTTCTATGTCTGTGCATATGTGGAGGCCAAACATCAAAGTCATGTATCTTTCTCAATCACTGCCCTTATTTTCTGAGATAATTTCTCTCATTGAAACTGAAACTCACATATTGAGCTGGGAAACAAGTTCAAGGGACCTTCTTGTGTCTGTCTCTCCAGACTTGCTATTAAAAATATGGCTCTACATGCTAAGCTTTTTTCCTTGGGTCCTACAGATCAAACTCAGATTATTGTGATCACATAGCAAGTATTTTATTAACTGAAACATCTCCTAACTTGAGTACTATAATGGTTATTTCTTAATTATTTACTTTTATGTTATGTGGCTGAGTGTATTCCTTGCATGTGTTAGAGTACACCTATGTTGTTCAATGCCTGCTGAGGTCAGAAGAGGGTGTTGGATCACCTATAATTGGATTTATGGACAGTTGTTAGTTACCATGTGGGTGATGTAAATTGAACCCAGGTCCTCTACAAGAGCAGCAGGTGCTTTTAACTGCTGGACTATCATTCAGCCATGACTATGAAAATTTTTTTGCTTAGTGATTTTTCCACTGCTTTTTATCTTATTGCTGTAGGGTTTTCCTAAATGCAATTTTTCTTCTGAAAACTTATTCCTGACTGTTTTAGCATACTTTTGATAATTTTCCTCATGATAAGGGCTTGCATACTTATTTTTCCTTGCATGTTTGTTTATAAAATGATAGATCCTTTGTGTTTATGTATTAACTACAAGCTATGCATTTTACATATTTAATGGTTGATGAATACATGAAGCTTGTTTTGAATTTAAATTTCAATGTCATCCACTCACATGTTGAGGAGCATTTGGGTTGGTTCCAGCTCTTCGCTGTTGTGAAGAGAGCTGCAATAAACATGGCTGTGCATGTATCTTCGTGGTAGGATGAGTCTTTGGGGTATTTACCCAGGAGTGGCATGACTGGATCAGGTGGTAGGCTCATTCCGAGTCTTTTAAGGGTTCTCCATACTGCTTTCCATAGTGGTTGTACAAGTTTACATTCCCACCAGAAGAGGGTGAGTGTTCCCCTTTCCCCACAACCCCTCCAGCATCTGTTGTCTTTTGTTTTCTTGATCTTAGCTAGTCATACTGGAGTGAGATGATATCTGAAAATGGTTTTGATTTTCATTTCCTTAATTATTAATGATGTTGAACAATTTTATTTGAACATCTTTAATTCCTCACTGGTGAAGACTCTGTTCAGCTCTTTACTCCATATCTTGAGTAGATCATTTGTCTTCTTACTTCTTTGTTTTTGAGTAGATTATATATTCTTGATGTTAATGCTCTGTCAGATGTGTCACTAGTAAAGATTTCTTCTTGGGTTTTCTCTTCACCTCCTTGATTGTTTCTTTTGCTGTACAGAAGCTTTTGAGTTTTATGAGGTCCTATTTGTCGACTGTTGATCTTACTTCCCAGCAGCTGCTGTCTGATTTAGAAAGTCTTTTCTGACGCCTATGTCTTCTAGGTTGTTGCCAACTTTTTCTTCTATCACCTTCAGGGTTTCAGGCTTCACGTTGAGATCTTTGATCCACTTGGAGTTGATTTTTGTACAGGGTGAGAGGTAGGGGTTTAATTTTGTTCTTCTACAGATGATGATCCAATTTTACCAGTACCATTTACTGAAGATGCTATCCTTCCTCCATTGAGGGTTTTTTGCCTCTTTGTTAAATATGAGGTGGCTGAAATTGTATGATTTCAAGTTTGGATATTTAATTTTGTTCCATTGGTCAACTGGTCTGTCTTTGTGCCAGTACCAGGCTGTCTTTATGACTATGGTCCTGTAATATAGTTTGAAGTCTGGTAGGACAATACCCCTGTATTGCATTTTTCACTCAGAGTTGCTTTAGCTATTCGGGGTCTTTTGTTTTTCCATATGAATTTGATGATTTTTTTCTCCAAGTCTGTGAAGAATCTCATAGGGACATCTACACAATGGAGTACTATTCAGTGATAAAGAAAGATGGCCTTATGAACTTTGCAGGTAAATGGATGAAGCTGGAAGCCATTATGCTGGGTGAAGTAACACAGTCCCAGAAAGACAAACAGAGGATGGTTTCCCTCATTTGAGGATGCTAACACCAAATTCCCCAGACGAAAAGCAAGCTGAATGACATTATGGTTATATTTCTGTTTATCTGAAAGCAACTAGGTTGTTATAATGTGAGCCTCTCAATGGGCTCTAGAATCCACCCACCAATTATTTTCAGACTCTGTAATTATTTTTTTTTAATTTTTTTTTTTATTTTTTTTATTTTTGTATGTGTATGAATGTATTGTCTGCATGCAGGTCTGTGCACCCGTGTCGTGCAATGCCGCGGAGGTCAGAAGAGGGTCTCGGATTCCCCTGGAACTGGAGTTCTCCTGGAATTGGAGTTACAGACGGCTCTCAGCCGCCATGTGGGTGCTGGGGATCGAACCCGGGTCCTCTGCAAGAGCGTCGGTGCTCCTAACCGCTAGGCTATCTCTCCAGCCCCAGACTCTGTAATTATTTTATATGGGTGGAGAGTATGTATCCATATTTTAGAGTAATATAAAATTAATTGAGGAAAATGTGAATTCCTAAACATAAAAAAAAGACTGAGAGAAAGATTCAGGACAGTTATGGCAGAATGCATGATCTGGGATGGGGTGGGGTGGGGTTGGGGAAGGGAAAGGGGAATATGTCTGAACTGAACTGAAAAATGATGTATGAAATACACAAAACATCAATAAAAATTAAAAAATAAAAAACATTCTTTACAGGGAAAATAATGTCTTAGCTCCCTCCCTTATAACTTTAACTAAATAAAATGCAATGTTTCCCTCTCTAGAGTTTTACTCATTATTTTCTAAGTATATATATTTTTCTCTATCATGAAGAAAAAGCTGGCAAAATAATAGATTCTTTTTGGACTCACATGAAGACATTTGGTCTATGGGACATATCTAACTTCTCCTGATGAAGTTATTTATTTAATTCCATCTTTCCATTTTGGTGTTTTATGTGTAGGTTGTTTTGTTTTGTTGTATTATTGTTTTGGTAGTTTGTCTAACAGTGGGCCCTCCCTAAAAAATAAATAAATAAATAAATTTCCATGTCTCTAAATAATACTTATTAGAAACCAAGCAAGCTCATTTGCTTCCATATTGTCCAAGGTTTCTTTTGCCCTTTGTCAGTTATGCTGATGGAACAATTGTTTCTGAAACCACATTTTCAACTCCGATTACTTCACATTGCTGCTGGGCTTACTAAAGCTACAGAGATGTGACTATAACTTTAGAGCATTTCAAATGTGTTACATGTGATTATAATACAACATGTTCAGGGCCAGGTTTGGTGGCACATGCCTTTAATCCCAGCACTCAGGAGGCAGAGGCTAGCAGATCTTTGTGAGTTCAAGGCCAGTCTGGTCTACACATCAAGCTCCAGGCCAGCTGGGACTAAAGGGGGACCCTGTCTCAATTAGAAAAAAAAAAGTGTTCATGTGTTTATTTGTTACCAATTTGTTCTTTCATGTCAAATCAACAATCAAAAAATATACTTTATATTGATGGGGCTGGAGAGATGGCCTAGTGGTTAAGAGTGCCAACTGCTCTTGCAGAGTAGCCGGGTTCGATCCCCAGCACCCACATGGCGGCTGAGAACCGTCTTTAACTCCAGTTCCAGGGGAATTCGATGCCCTCTTCTGACCTCCGCGGCATTGCACGACATGGATGCACAGACCTGCATGTAGACAGTACACTCATACACATACAAAAATAAATAAAATTTTAAAAAAAGAACTATAAAATATATACACTTTATATTGATGTCCTTTTAAAAATAACAGAATATGGGTTGTAACTCAATTATATGGAAAGCATTTTATAATTATGGAATCATGTTACAAAAGTACTTATCACAACCTTAAAACACACATATTATTTTTTTCTTCTTTATTTTTTTCATTTTTTGACAATAAGTAATAATTTGTGAGTACAAGCATCCTTCATGTAAAACCAATTTGCAAGCAGTTGCACCCAAACCCACACAACCCAAGGGTCCCACCATCCAGCTTGGGGGGGGGCTTGTATGTACAATCAAGTTGATCAAATAAGTGTCCAGTCTATATTGCTGTAGTTTCATCATTCACCCCAATCGCAGCCTGCCGGGAGCCAAAGCTGTTAGGCATACATGCTCACAGAAAATTACTAACTTACTTATCTCAGGAGTTTAGGAGCCAGCTTACTTACCTCAGGAATTTACAAGCCAGCTTACATACCTCAGGAGTTTATGAGTGCACCTTGCTTATCTTAGATATTTATTGCCATACCAACCCCAGACAAAATTAGTAAAATAGGAATTCCAGTTACAGTCATACATGGTAAAAAACATTACTTAAATAAAGGTAGATGGCGGGCTCCTTCTTTAGAAAAATACAGTAAAGAAAAAGCCAAAAAGACCCTCCCTTCCTAAAAGCCCTTACAAAGGTAAAATGGAAGGGAAGACATTGCATTGAGTAATATCATAGTCAGTTACAAGTAGCAGAAATGTTTTTCCAGACTTAATAAAAGCTCAGTCCCTTGAGCAAGGAGCTGCACCTGGTAGAATGAGTAAAATGGAAATCTTGGTTATAGTTATGCATGTTAAAATGCAATACTTGGTCAGAGGCAAGTGGCGGACTTCTTTAAGAAAAACAGAACTAATTAAGAGACTCTCCCAGGCCATGGCTTGAATTACAGCCTAGAGATCAGGTGCCAGGAAGAATGGGAAAGAACTAAACTGAAGCTTCAAAGGGAGACAATGTCTCACATCTCACAAACCCTGTGGTTTTACGACCACTGTTTGTTCCCAGAGATGTGCTAATCTTGAGAAAAGTGCCATGTGTAAATACTTCTGGTTAGTGCTTCTGGTTAATATGTAAAACTTAAACTCTTTAGTAAAGAGCTTAATTGTTCCTGGGGATGTATTAATCTTGATTTGTCTTTTCTGACATGTACTATATAAACAGTTGCTTGCTCTTAGTAAAATGCACCAGATTCAAGACCACTCTGGTGTCATGTCTGTCTAATATTTCACCTAACCTGTGTCCTCCTTCCAAGACCCTGATCCTCACAGTCAAAGGAAAACCCCCCACTGGGACAGTCTGCAGCAGCAGCCCTTACATTCTACCACGCCCCCCCTTCCATAGATTGTTCCCTAGGCTTAGAAAAGGGGCACAGGTGGATGAGAGGCAAAACAGTCTACTTTCTCTGGAGCTGTCATTTTGGACTCTGGTTAATTCTGGCTGTTTCCTTTCATGGGCTGACAGTTTGTCCAAGAATAACCTGGAATATCCAGGAATACATACACAAATTGCTTGTGCTTCATTAGTAGGACTGAAACCCACATATTATTTTTAACCTCTGAAGACTTTGAGCCTTTAGTTAGAATGTAGTTGTATATACTAGGAAATCAGTAGAAATGGGTACAGTTAGAAAACATGGAGCCATGCTAATGGTTTCCTTGGCTCTTGACAGATGATATGAATACTGCTCACTTGTGTTTATTTCAGAAGTTGGAGCTAAGTCGTTAATGAGTAAACAATTAGCTTCTGTGAATAACCTGCAGGAACAACTGCAACTAAGAATATATTCAAGATGATAAGGAAACACAAATTAAGTCTAACCTGAAGTGGTATTTGCTAAGCTTTCTCAGAAGAAAACTGTGTGGAACAGAAAAAAGAAACATAATTGGTTAAATGTTAAAAGCCTCAAACAATTTAAGGAATTTAATATTTCTAGTTATTTCTTAAGTTACTTATCAAAGGCAAATATTTTTTCCAGAACTGAAACATTATACCAATGGTATGCTTTGTATATTACTTGACTTAATGACATCAGTGCCTCAGCTTTTTTGTTGATATTCATATTGGAAATTAAAATTGGATATGTGAAGTGAAACAATTTAATAGAAGAGTATTCGTACATTTTATTGCAACATTTTCATCTCAGTAATGAAATTAGTCTTTAAGAAAGAAGTTGGTAGGACTAAGACATGTGTTGCTCTTGCAGAGGACCCTGCTTCATCTCTCAACACCCATGTGGTGGGTAGCAACCATCAATAAATCCAGTTCCAGAATGGAGAGATGGCCTAGCAGAGGACCAGGGTTAAATCCCTAGCACCCACATGGTGTCTGAGAACCGTCTTTAACTCCACTTCCAGGGGAAACCGACACCTTCTTCTGACCTCTGCAACATTGCACGACACGGGTGCACAAACCTACATGCGGACAGTACATTCATACATATACAAAAATAAATAAAATAAATAAATTTTAAAAATCCAGTTTCAGGACATCTGAAACTATTTTCTAGCCTCTGTGGACATTTCACATGGGGTGCACTTATACAGATAAAATACAAATAAATATGTAAATAAAACTTAAAAGAAAGAAAACTACCTGGGCTTGGGGAGGTGTGCCTTAAGTGCTTCCCAGGCTACTGTGATGCCCTGAGTTTGAGACCTCAAAACCATGTATGAGGACCATTATCCTGGTGCTACTGTGATGAAATATGAGGCAGAAACAAGAGAATATGTGAAAGCTCAAGGCCATCCAGCTAGCATACTCAACAGTGATCAAAAGAGACAATGCAGACTACAAGAATTAACATCATAAGTTGTCCTTTCACCTCCACATGTGAACCCACAAGGATATGTATGAATATGTACACACACATGTGCTCCCACAGGTATACACCTGAATATGCACATACACACAAAACTAAGTAAATGAATGCTAAAGGGAGAAGAGTCATCTTCTACCAATACTATAAAATACTGAATTGCTTTTAAAAACGAACTTTTACCATCTAGTTCTGGTGAGTGATCAAGAGCCTCCATTACATTGGAAGCCTCTAAAGGGTCCCTAGCCCACAACTGATAAGGCTGTAAAACATTCCTGGCACTAGGATTTTTGTTTTAAAGATGTTAACTTCTGGGATGAGTGTCCATTCATGCAAAGCACCTGTTCAAACTTCTTTTTCTTCATTATCCTGTCATCAGTTGATAGACATCTAGGTTGATTCTATCTCTGAGCTTTTGTAGATGGGTAATGAACATAGATGTGAAGGTATCTGTGTTCTAGGGTGTGGAATCATTTGCGTGTATGACTAATGAGAGGTACAGTTGAGTTTTATGTGAGTTCCACTCTTAGCTTTGTGGGAAACCTCCATATTGATTTCCATATTGGCTGGAAAGTTTACACTTCCACTAACAATGAATAAGAGTTCCCCTTCCCAGACACTTCTTGACATTTTATTTTCTAAACGGTAACCATTTTTACCACTGTGACATAGAATGTCAAAATAGTTTTAGTCAGAGTTTTTTCTAATGGTTAAGGACATTGAACGCTTTTTAAAATGTTAGTCATTTGCATTTCTTCATTTTGAGAATTTGAAAATTCTCAATTCTCTTTCTTTCTTTCTTCGTTTTTTGCATGGAGTGTTTCTTTTCTTGATGATTTTTTTTAAATTCTTGATCTATTCTATATGCTAATCCTCTGTTAGATACATAGCTGGAAATTTTTTTCACTTATTCTGTAGGCTGCCTCTTCACTTAATTGTTTCCTTTACTGACCCAATAGTTTCACATTTTATGAGATACGATTTGTTAATTATTGGCCTTGTGATGGATACCTTTATTGTAAACTTGACACACCTGGGTTGAGAGATCCTCGATTAGGGAATTTCCCCCATTGGACTCTCCTGAGGCCATGTCTGTGGAGTATTTTCTTGATTGTGGATTTATGCAGGACGGCCCAGCCCACTGTGGGCAGTGCCATCCTTGGCAGGCTGTTATATATTATATAAGAAAGCAGGATAATCATGGGCCAGATGAACAAGCCAGTAAGTACCATTCCTCTGTTCCTCTATGAATCTGTTGTTCAGCTCCTGTCTCCAGATTCCTGCCCTGAGTTCCTACCTTGGGCTCCCTGAGCAATGAAATGTGACCCAGATAATATAAAACACTTTCCTCCCAAAATTGGTATTGGTCAGAATGTTTTGTCACAGCAATTGAAAGCAAACTACCACAGCCTTTTATTCCCAAGTGATTAGAAGCATCTTTAAAAAGTCCTTTTTGAGCTCCAGGAGCTAGGAGCTGAAGTTTGAACACAGAGTGCTGTGCAAGTAGTTAGCAGCGGATTATGTGTTGCCCATGCAGAGCTGGGGACAGAGTTTGTGTGGACCAGCAGGTCCTGTGGACAGGGTGAGTTGGCCCAGAAAGCTCTGAGAGCTAGGAACTCAGGTTTGAACACTGAGGGTACCACCACGAAGGCAACACAACCCACCCACCCCTACCAACTGGAACACCCAACTGGAATTCAGGAGACAGCGGCTGGCAGCAGAGGGAATACAATGTTCAGAAAATGTCATCTGGGTTGCTACCCACCCATCTCTTGCAGAACAGAAAGAGAAAAGTGAACTAAACCTTCCAAAATATAACCAAAATTTAAAGCCTAAAACCTAGACAAGTCAGCACTCCATTCATAAGGGGATTACAAAAAAGATCCAAAGGAATCAAGGAAAGCAATTCTTCAACAAGGTGAAGAGGCATTCGAGATTTGCATCAGAGTACAGGCAAAAGGCTAACCACATGCCGAGAGCACAATGGAAGAACAATATGGGAAAAGCACAGAATAACTCCACACCAAGCAGTACAGAGCCAGTGGAGGACTCCTACAACGGGATCTCCCTAGAGGTAAACCAGGACACAGATCCCAAACTAACAATCACAGATATATTCAAACACAGATCCCAAACTAACAATCACAGATATATTCAAAGAAATCATAAAACTAAGGGGAGAGAACAAAAAATTCAGAAAGGACCTAGAGGAAGACAAGGACAAACTTCAGAAAGAACTAAAAGGAGAAAATGACAGATTCTGAAAAGAGCTAGAGGGACAAAATTACAAACTCTGGAAGGAAGTGGAAACACAGAAAAGATCCCATGCTGAAATGAAAAAGGAAACCAACCAGTGATGAGAAACGTTTGAGAAGCTCCAAAAGGAAATGGAAATAGTAAAGAAAACACAGGAAGAAAAGAAAAAGGAAATCAAACAGTTATCCAATCAAGAGGAAAGAATGGGAAAAAGCCTCAGAAGCAGAATGGAGGAAGAAGAAAAAAGAATATCAGACCTAGAAGACAACACAGAACAACTAAAAAGCTCAAGTGAAGACTACAAAAAATTTAAAAATACACAAGAGTGGAACAACCAGGAAAGGTGGGACACTATGAAAAAATCAAACCTCCACATCATAGTGATAGAGGAAGGAGAAGAATCCCAAGAGAATGGTATTGACCAGATTGTCAACAAAATAATAGAGGAAAATTTCCCCAAATTAAAAAAAAGACAAACCCATACAAATACAAGAAGCAAGTAGAAAACCAAATAGACTAGACCAGAAAAGAAAGTCCCCTGCCATATCATAGGTAAAATGCTAGTTACCCGAAACAAAGACAAAATTCTGAAAACCACAAGAGAAAAACAACAAGTTACATATAAGGGAAAAACCTATCAGAATTACGGCTGACTTTTCATCACAAACTATGAAAGCAAGAAGGACATGGACCAAAGCATTCCCAGTGCTAACTATTATAAATGCCAACCCAGGTTAACATACCCAGCAAAAATGTTGATTCTAGTTGAAGGAAAGAGAAAAATATTCCGTGACATAAACAATATGAAAGAATACATGTTTGGAAAACCAACCCTTCAGAGAATGCTTGAAGCAATTCAAAGGACAGAGGAAAGGAGCAAACTAACCCCAGGGACCCTGAAAGAAATATTTAATAAAAACAGAAATGCAGAAGTGGAAACCTACACAAAAAATGCAAACGTAAAATAAGGTGAAAGGAAGCAGCACATACTTCTCAATTATAACCTTAAATATCAATGGGCTAAATGCCCCAATCAAAACGCATAGACTGGGAGAACGGATTAGGAAACAGAATCCATTGATGTGCTGTCTACAAGAAACCCATCTCACCCTTAAGGATAGGCATCAACTTAAAGCGGAAGGATGGAAAAAATATGCCAAGCAAATGGTACTAAAAAGAAAGCAGGAGTTGCTATATTAATATCAGATAAAATAGACTTCAAATCAAAAGCAATTAGAAGAGACAAAGAGGGCCATTATATCCTTATCAAAGGGAAAATTACCATGAAGACTTCTCAATAATGAATATATATGCACCAAACTCTGGTGCACCAACTCTACAGGACCTCAAGGCACAGATTAACCCCAGAACACTCATAGTAGGGGACTTCAGTACCCCACTGAGTCCCTTGGACAGATTAACCAGACAAAGAATAAACAGAGAGACATCTGAAATGAACAATACAATAAAGGAAATGGACCTCACAGACATCTTCTGAATATACCACCCAAACACCAGAGAATATACATTCTACTCAGCACCCCATGGAACATTCTCCAAAATTGACCACATACTTGGACACAGAAAAAAAAACTCAACAAATACAAAAAAACTGAAATAATTTCATGCATTCTATCAGACCATAGAGCAATGAGGCTCAGTATCAACACCAGGATAAGCCCTGCTACATACATGAATACATAGAGACTAAACAACACACTCCTGAATAATGAATGGGCCAAGGAAGAAATTAAAGAAAGAAATAAAAGCATTCCTGGAACTAAGTGACAATGACAATACAACACAACAAAACCTATTGGACACTTTAAAAGCAGTCCTAAGGGCTGGAGAGATGGCCTAGCAGTTAAGAGTGCTGATTGCTCTTACAGAGGACCTGGGTTCAATCCCCAGCACCCACATGGCATCTGAGAACCATCTGAAACTCCAATTCCAGGAGGACTCCAGTTCTGGGGGAATCCAACACCCTCTTCTGACTTCCGCTGCATTGCACGACATGGGTGAACAAACCTGCATGCAGATAGTACATTCATACACATACAGAAATAAATAAAAATTGAAAACAAGTCTTTAAAAAAAAGCAGTCCTAAGAGGGAAGTTTATAACCCTGGGTGCCTATATTAAAAAAAAGAAAAAGAAATAGAAAAGAAAGAGCACAGATAAATGAGCTAACACTGCAGCTAAAACACTGGAAAGACAGCAACAAATAAACTCTAAATGCAACAGACAGGAAGAAATAACAAAAAATCAGAGCAGAAATCAATGAAATAGAAACAAAGAAAACAATACCAAAAAAATCAATGAATCCAAAACTTGGTCCTTTGAGAGAATGAACGAGATAGACAGACCCCTAGCCCAGTTAAGCAAAAGAAAGAAAGAGCAATTCCAAATCAATAGAATCCATGATGAAAGGGGAAATATCACAACAGACAGTGAAAAGATCCAGACGATCATACAAGAATACTTCAAAAAACCTATACTTTAATAAATTTGAAAACCTAAGAGAAATGGATGAATATCTGCAATCTGGGGAATCACCAAAGCTAAACCAAGAGGAGACTGACAGCTTAAACAGACACATTATATGAAGAAATTGAAAATGTAATAAGAAACCTCCCAACTAAAAAAAAAAGCCCAGAACCAGATGGTTTCACAGCAGAATTCTATGAAACATTTAAGGAGGACTTACAGCCATTATTACTCAAACTGTTCAGAAGGATACAAGCAAAGGGAAATCTCTCAAATTCCTTCTGTGATGCCAGCATCACTCTAATACTAAAACCAGGCAAGGATGCAACCAAAAGAGAGAACTACAGACCCATCTCATTAATGAACTCAGATGCAAAAATTCTTAACAAAATACTTGCAAACCATATACAGACCCACATTAAAAAGATCACTCACCATAATCAAGTTGGATTCATACCAGAGATGCAGGGATGGTTCAACATACAAAAATCAGTAAATATCATAAAACACATAAATGGTCTAAAGGACAAAAACCACAGGATCATCTCAATTGATGCAGAAAAGGCCTTTGACAAAATCCAGCATCCCTTCATGATTAAAGTATTAGAGGGAATTGGACTGGAAGGATCATTCCTCAACATAATCAAAGCCATATATAAGAAACCCTGGGGCTGGAGAGATAGCCTAGCGGTTAAGAGCACCGACGCTCTTGCAGAGGACCCGGGTTTGATCCCCAGCACCCACATGGCGGCTAAGAACCATCTATAACTCCAATTCCAGGAAAACTCCAGTTCCAGGGGAATCCGAGACCCTCTTCTGACCTCCGCAGCATTGCATGACACAGGTGCACAGACCTGCATGCAGACAATACATTCATACGCATACAAAAAAAAAATAATAATAATAAAAAATTAAAAAAAAGAAACCCACAGTCAGCACCATCCTAAATGGAGAAAAGTTAGAAGGATTCCCCTTAAAGGTAGAAACCTGACAAGGCTGCCCATTGTCACCACTCCTCTTCAATATAGTGCTTGAAACACTGGCTAGAGCAATAAGGCAAGAAAAGGCAATTAAAGGAATACTAATTGAAAAAGAGGAAGTAAAACTATCCCTTTTTGCAGACGATATGATAGTTTACATAAGGGATACTAAAACCTCCACCACAAACGATTAAAAGTTTCAGTAAAGTGGTGGGATACAAAATTAACCTAGAAAAATCAGTAGCCTTTCTTTACACCAACAAGATGCAACTGAAGAAGGAATACAAGGAGTACTTCCCATTCACAATAGCCTCAAAAACAATAAAATACCTAGGAATAAACCTAACCAAAACCACCAAAGATCTCTACAACAAAAATTATAAGCTCCTAAAGAAGGAGAATGAAGAAGACATCAGAAGATGGAAAGACCTCCCATGCTCATAGATTGGAAAAATTAATATAGTAAAAATGTCCATTCTATCCAAATTAATATACAGATTCATTGCAATCCCAATTAAAATCTCAAGGTCATTCTTCACAAGCTTGGAAAAAATTCTTAAATTCACATGGAACAAAAAAAGACCTCGAATAGCCAAAGCAACCCTGAGTGAAAAGAGCAATACAGGGGGGATTTTTATACCAGACATCAAACTATACTACAGGGTTATAGTCATATAAACAGCCTGTTACTGGCAGAAAAACAGACCTGTAGTCCAATTAAACAAAACAGAAGATCCAAACGTGAGCACATACAATTTCAGCCATGTCATATATGACAAGGGGGCCAAAAAGACTCAGTGGAGGAAAGACAGCATCTTCAGCAAATGGTGTTGGCAAAACCGGATCACCACTTGTAGAAAAATAAAATTAAACCCCTACCTCTCACCCCGTACAAAAATCAACTCCAAATGGATCAAAGACCTCAATGTGAAACCCAAAACTCTGAAGGTGATAGAAAAAAAAGTTGGCAGCAACTTACAAGACATAGGTGTAGGAAAAGACTTTCTAAATAAGATAGCAGCTGCTCAGGAAATAAGGTCGACAATAGACAAGTGGGACCCTATTAAACTCAAAAGTTTCTATACAGCAAAAAAAAAGAAAACAGTTAGGGAAGTGAAGAGAAAACCCACAGAGTGGGAGGAAACCTTCACTGCTGATACATCTGACAGCGCATTAACTTCCAGAATATATAAACTATTCAAAAAACAAAGAAGTAAGAAAACAAATGACTCACTCAAAAGATGGAGTAAATAGCTGAGCAGAGACTTCATAAGTGAGGAAATAGAGATGGCTGAGAAACATCTTAAAAAGTGTTTAACATCACTAATAATTAAGGAAATGCAAATTAAAGCCACCTTAAGATACCATCTCACCCCAATAAGGCTGGTAAGGATCAAGAAAACAAATGATACTAAGTGGTGGAGATGATGTGGGGAAATGGGAACACTCATCCACTGGTGGTGGGAATGCAAACTTGTAGAACTACTATGGAAAGCAGTATGGAGAACCTTAAAAGACTCAAAATGAGCCTACCACCTGACCCAGTCATACCACTTCTGGGTACATATCCATCAGACTCTTCCTACCACAGAGATACATGTACAGCCATGTTTATTTCAACTTTCTTCACAATAGTGAAGAGCTGGAAGCAACCCAAATGCCCCTCTACTGACAAGTGGATAGAGAAAATGTGGTACATCTACACAATGGAATTCTATGCAGTGGTAAAGAAAGATGACATCATGAAATTTGCAAGTAAATGGATGGAATTAGACAATATTATGTTAAGTGAAGTAACACAGTCCCAGAAAAACAAAAGACGAATGGTATCCCTCATCTGTGGATGCTAGCATCAATAACCCAGTTGTAAATATTTCTTGTGGGGAGTGATGCATATTGGAAAGAACAAAAACAACACCAACAACAGAATAGTCTGTATCAAAGAACTGACTGAAATGGTGAATCTGGTGGGGTGGTAGGGTTGGGAGGGCGACACAGGTCTACATTAGATTAATGTATATTTAATTTATGTGAGTTTAGCAGGTATCCAAACTTGCCCAAACTTTGTCTACATATTATATGGCATTTTAGGACTTAGTAAAAGTAAAAATGGCTATACTAAACAACATTGATGTGGTGGTTTTAATGAGTGTCCCCCATAGGCTCTAGGTATTCAGATGTTTGTCTCCAGTTGGTGGCGCTGTTTTTGGAGGTCTTGGGGTGTGTGGCCATGCTGGAGGAAGTGTATCACTGGGGGCAGGCTTAGTGAGTTTAACAAGCCTCGTGGTCTACAGTTGCTCTCTCTCTCTGCGAGATATGACCCTCGGCATGCTGCTCCAGATCCAGCCACCATGCCTCCTGCCACAATGGACTCTAATTCCCTGGAACCGTCAATCATAAGCTCAAATAAACTCTTCCTTTTATAAGTTCCTTGGTCATGGTGCTTTTTCACAGCAACAGAAAAGTGACTAATACAGTAATTTGGTACCAAAAGTGGGGTGTTTTCTGTGAAGAACCTGACCATGTGGATGTTTGGAGAGATATGGAAGACTTTGGAACTTTGGGCTAGAAAGGCTGTTGACTACTGTAAGCAGAGCTTAAAGGGCCATTCTGGTGGAGGCCTGGAAAAAAGCATTGCTGCAAAAGATGTGGTCTCAGAGGAAAATAAAGACTTAGGCAGCAACTGGGATATTTTGATAAAGAGTCTGGCAGCAGTTTGCTGGCACCACAGCCCAGATGCTTGCCTGATGCTAAGTTGAAAAGCAATGGACTAATGTCTTTGGTGGAGGATATTTCAAGACAGCCTAACATAGAAATGGTGGCCTGGCTTTTAATGATGAATATTATGCAGATCTACAGTGAAGAAGATCAGAGGGGGCAGAAAGAAATGCAGAATGTACAGTTTGGATCTGATAACTGCACTAGGAAGATTAAAGGTGGGGCCAAGGCATGTGAAGGAGAGGCTCCCTTTCATAAGGAGACTAAAGTGATTAAGGAGAGGCCTGGAGATTTACAAGTAAACAAAAGAATCAATACCTTCAGGGCAAGACCACACACAGCTAATCCTCCAACAAGTCCTGGGCAGAGAAAAATTGCAAATGTGGTTAAAGTAGGAGAGAGTCCATCCCGAACTTGCAGCCAGATTCAGCAATTTCATTCACTGGTGCTGGCTTTAGAGGCATGAAGTTTGCAAGAGTGAAGGGGGTCATCAGTTCTTCCTTCCTATGGTTTCAGAAAATGGCAAGGTCAGGCAGTGTGCAGCAGGGGTGTCCTGCATAAAGAAGGCCCTGACAGGTCCATTGCATGAAGCTGTGAATGTAAGTCTGGTTGGCAGCGGAGACCCCAGAGAAGACTTTGAGATGCCAGACCTGTGAGATATTTGCCAAGGAGAGCTGCATACAGGGAGTGGTACCAAGCCTAAAGAAAGAGATGTATGTTGCACCAAAGCTGGAAGGAGCTGAGCTGTCCTAAGCTTTGGAAGTCAAGTCCCAGAGGGTGCATGTGGAGATACTGGACTTGGTGTTTGCCCTGCAGGTTTTCAGTCTTGTGTTTTGGTCCGGTATTTCCTACTATGCCTCTATTCCTCCTTTTGGGATGGGAATGTATGTATCGGTTCCACTGTATATGGGAGTATGTAATTTGTCTTTTGATTTTACAGGAGCTTACAGTTAGAGATTGGCCTGAGTCCTCATGGAAGGACTTGGACCTGCGCTAGACATATTTGATGGCAATTTTGAACTGGGTAAAGACTATGGGGACTTTTAAGGTTGGACTAAATGCATTTTGCATTTTATATGGTCAGGAGCCTATGGGGGCCAGGGAATGGAATGTGGTGGTTTGAATGAGTGTCCCCCATAGGCTCTAAGTATTCAGACATTTGTCTCCATTGGTGGCGCTGTTTTGGGAGGTCTTGGGGTGTGTGGCCGTGCTGGAGGAAGTGTGTCACTGGGGGCAGGCTTAGTGAGTTTAACAAGCCTCATGGTCTACAGTTTCTCTCTCTCTCTCTGCTTCCTGTGCTCTTTGTGACATGTGACCCTCGGCATGCTGCTCCAGATCTAGCCACCATGCCTCCCGCCACAGTGGACTCTAATTCCCTGGAACCATCAATTGTAAGCTCAAATAAACTCTTCGTTTTATAAGTTCCTTGGTCATGGTGCTTTTTCACAGCAACAGAAAAGTGACTAATACAATTGATTAAAAGGTTTTAATAAAAATGGTAATACATTTAACCTAATTGGAAATATAAATTGTTGTCCACATTTGTTTTACTTAGAATTCATATAACAACAACTTTGGGTTAATGTATACAAATATTCTCTATAATTTTTGTGTTGTACCCTATCATCTTGTAACATTTTCTTTTACCTGTAGGATAATTTAACTAAAGTAATTAAGTTTGTTTCCCAAATTAACAACATACAGTCAATAATAAACAGCTTGGGTAAATTTAATGAAAATTTACACCTGGATTCCTGCCTATAGGTATGTGAAATACAACTGTCTTTGTGAGATTCATGGGTCAAAAAAATAAAAACCTAAAATAAAAAAGGGGATACAGTTATATATTAAACTTTTTGTCATTTTTTTAAATTTAAAACTAACTATGGGAAAAGATTTGCATGTTCCCGTAGATCAAAACATCACCAACTTAATGGCTGAGAAAGAAAAGATACAGCTTTGCATTGTGCAGGATATATCAAGAAATACCAACAAAAATGTTGGCTTAGCTAAACATTAAAAGGAAGAAAAGCTAAGTTCATTCCAAGTCTTCCAAGGGTTCACACTGCTTTCCATAGTGGCTGCACGAGTTTACATTCCCACCAGCAGTGGATGAGTTGCCCTTTCCCCACAACCTCTCCAGCACTTGGTATCATTTGTTTTCTTGATCATAGCCAGTCTTATTGGAGTAAGATGATATCTAAAAGTGGTTTTGATTTGCATTTCCTTAATGATTAGTGATGTTGAACACTTCTTAAGGTGTTTCTCAGCCATCTCTAATTCCTCACTTGTGAAGTCTCTGTTCAGCTCTTTGCTCCATCTATTGAGTGGGTTATTTGTTTTCTTTCTTCTTTGTTTTCTGAGTCACCCATACCACTCCTAGGCATGTACCCTCAAGACTCACCCCACCACAGAGATACATGCACGGCCATGTTTATTTCAGCTCTCTTCACAATAGCAAGGAGCTGGAACCAACCCAAATGCCCCTCAACTGATGAGTGGATAGAGAAATCTGGTACACCTACACAATAGAGTTCTATGCAGCAGTAAAAAAGACGACATCATGAGCTTTGTGGGAAAATGGCTAGAGCTAGAGGACATCATGCTGAGTGAAGTAACACAGTCCCAGAAAAACAAACGATGAATGGTATCCCTCATCTGTGGATGCTAGAGCCAATTACCTAGTTGTAAGTATTTCTTGTGCATGGCCCCTTGAGCTTTTGTCCAAAGCAGTTGGGAGTGGTGCATATTGGAAACAACAACAACAGAAAGGACTGGATCAAAGAGCTGACTGAAACAGTGAACTTCTGCTCAAAACAGTCAACTTCCATGTGGAGAATATTGAGAAAGACTGAGAAAGAGATGAAAAGCATGTTTGACAGAATGCATAAGCTCTGGTGGGGTGGGGGGATGGGGAGACACAGGTCTAGATTTGATTTTATATATACATATATATATTTTTTAAAGGAAGAAAAGCCTCAGACTGCTACAGGCATCAAACATCTCTGTGGATCCTATTTGTAACAACTGTTTATAATGTGTCTTAATGAACTTTATCTTCCAGGTGCTACAAAGTTTTAATATGAAAGACTTTCTCACCTCCTTTTCATAGAACAAATAAAAACATGATGGTAATGAAGTCATTTCCTAACTGTAAATTAGCTCTGACTGTTATACAGGTAATCTCATAAAAGCGGTATAGCTGCTTTCTTTTATTGACTGATAGGCATAGAAACCGTGAAAGGACAATTCTCTATTCAGAGCCAAATATAATACTAAAGTCTTTATAAGCTGGATAATTAATCAAAATATATTAATACAGGAGAGCTCTGATATCAGCAATGGATTGTTCAGCCAAAGAGATGTTGGCTAGGGGATCCAAGCCCCCAAAAAGGAAAGGCTTTTTGCCTGTAAACTGAGATACCTTCAAGAAAAGAGGTGGTAAGGCCCTGCTGTCGAAGACCTGGTGTCAGCATGGGAAAGATGTATTGAGACCGCACTTGCAAGTGTACAGTTGGTCTCTGGAATGCCAGAGAGTGTTATCAAAGGCCACTAAATCAATAAAGCAAATATTGGTCTCCTTGAGTCAAGCAAGACTCTTCCATCACCATTGGCTATACCTCACCTCCCTGGAAATACTGTACAGCAGTGGCAGCCATATGTCTGTATATCCCAAATCAAATTGGCTATTAGCTCTCTCCTTGGAGGAATAACCCACAGCTGATGCCACAAGCTTATGTCCTCTAGTGGTTAGGAGATGTTATAAGCCACAGTAAGGCCTTGTCATCTTTTACAGAAAGGCGATAGTTCAAGGAATAGCATACCATCCAAACATCTCTGTCTATACCAATGTAACCTACTATAATAATTAGTACTGTTGGGCTGGAGAGATAGCCTAGCAGTTAAGAGCACTGACCGCTCTTACAGAGGACCCGGGTTTGATCCCCAGCACCCACATGGCGGCCAAGAACCGTCTGAAACTCCAATTCCAGGAGAACTCCAGTTCCAGGGGAATCTGACACCTTCTTCTGACCTCCGCAGCATTGCACGACACGGGTGCACAAACTTGCATGCAGACAGTACATTCATACACATACAGAAATAAATAAAATTTAAAAAAATAATAATTAGTACTGTTTAAATGCCTGTATATCTAATTGCTTGTGCTTCATTAGTAGGAGTAAAAGGTTACTCTTGGATAAACTGCCAATCTATGAAAGGAAACAGCCTGAACTGATCAGAGTCCAAAATGACATCTCCAGAGAAAGTAGCCTGTTTTTCTTCTCGCCCACTGTGTCCCTTTTCTAAAGCCTAGGGAACAATCTGTGGAAGAGGGGATGTGGTAGAATGTAAGAGCTGCGATTGGGGTGAATTGTGAAACTATAGCATTATAGACTGGACATTGATGTGATCAACATGATTGTACATACAAGCCCCTCCAGCTGGACAATGGGGGCCTTGAGCTGTATATGTTTGGGCATAGTTGCTTGCAAATTGATTTTAAATGAAGGATGCTTGTATTCATTACTTATTACTTATTATTTAAAAAATCAAATAAAAAAAATAAAAAGTCCTTTTTGTGGTGGTGCACACCTTTAATCCCAGCACTCAGGAGGCAAAGGCAGGTGGATATTTGTGAGTTAAAAGCCAGCCTGGTCTACATAATGAGTTCCAGGACAGCTGGAGCTCCAGGGAGACCCTGTCTCAAAGACCCAAAACAAAAACAAGAAAACAGTCCTTTCCTATGCCTGCAGCTTGGAGTATACCCCTTACTTTTTTCTCTCTAGCAGGTTCAGAGTTTTAAGATTTAATTTCAGGTCTTTAATGCATTTGGAGTTGAATTTTGAGATAAAGATCTAGTTTCATTCTTCAACATATAGGCATCCAGTTTTCTTTGTTTTTTGTTTGTTTGTTTGTTTGTTTGTGTCTTTTCGAGACAGGGTCTCCCTGTAGCCCCAGCTGTCCTGGAATTCACTCTGTAGACCAGGCTGGCCTTGAACTCACAAAGATCTGCCAGGCATCCAGTTTTCTTAGCAACACTTGAAGAGAGTATCTCGATTCCAATGTATATTTGCCATATTGGTGAAAATTCAAGTAAAATAAAGATGAGCATGATAGCACATGCCTTTAACTCTAGCACTCAAAATTTACAGCAGAATTCCATAAGACATTTAGAGAGGACTTACAACCATTAATACTCAAATTATTCAAAAGGATAGAAACAAAGGGAAATCTCCCAGATTCCTTCTATGAGGCCAGCATCACTCTAATACTGAAACCAGGCAAAAATACAGCCAAAAAAGAAAACTATAGATCCATTTCTTTAATGAAAATAGATGTAAAAATTCTAAACAAAATACTTGCCAACCACACACAGGCACACATCAAAAAAGTCATCCACCATGACCAGGTCAGATTTATCCCAGAGATGCAGGGATGGTTCAACGTATGTAAATCAATAAATGTCCTAAAACACTTGATAATCTCAATTGATGCAGAAAACGCCTTTGATACAATTCAACATGCCTTCATGTTTTAAGTCCTAGAGTGAATTGGACTTGGGAAACATTCTTCAACATATTTACAGTCATATACAAAAAACCCACAGACAACATCATTCTAAATGGAGAAAAATTAGAATCATTCCCCTTAAAGTCAGGCACCTTGAAAGGCTGCCCTCTATCTCCATTCCTTTTCAATATAGTGGTAGAAACTCTTTCAAAAGCAATAAGACAAGAGAATGAAATGAAAGGCATGAATAAGGGATGTGAAAAATTCAACCAGAAAACTAGAAACAATTATAGTTTCAGTAAAGTGGCAGATTACAAAATTAATCTAGAAACATCAGTAGCCTTTCTTTATGCAAAGAACCAGCAATTGTAAAAGGAATACAGGGAGAACTTCCCATTCACAATAGCCTCAAAAAATAAAACAAAATAATAATAAAATAAAATATCTCAGAATAAACCTGACCAAATATATTAAAGATGTCTACAATGAAAATTTTACATTCTTGAAGGAGAATGAAGAAGACATCAGAAGATGGAAGGACCTCCTGTGCTCATGGATTGGAAGTATTTATATAGTAAAAATGACCATTCTCCCCAAAGTAATATATAGATTCAATGTAATCCCAATTAAAATCCCCAAGAGTTTCTTCACAGACTTACAAAAAAATCATCCTGAAATTCATATGGAAAAACAAAAGACCCAAGATAGCCAAACCAACAGTGAATAAAAAAAAAAAGTGATCAAGGGAGTTTACGATACAAGATTTCAAACTATGTTAAAGGGCTATAGTGATAAAAACAGCTTGGTACTGACACAAACACAGACCAGTAGATCAATGGAACAAAACTGAAGATCCGAACTTGAGTATAAGTAATTTTAGCTAATTTATATTTGACAAAGAGCCCAAGAAGATTCAATGGAAGAAAGACAGTATCTTCAGCAAATGGTGGTGGCAAAACTGTATCACCACTTATAGAAGAAGAAAACTAAACCCCTACCTTTCACCCTGTACAAAAATCAACTCCAAATGGACCAAAGACCTCAATGTGAAACCTGAAACTCTGAACATGATAGAAGAAAACATTTGCAGTAATCTACAAGATATAGGTGTAAGAAAAGACTTTCTTTTTTATAATTTTTTTATTTATTTTTATGTGTGTGAATGTACTGTTTGCATGCAGGTTTGGGCACCCATGTCATGCAATGCTGCGGAGGTCAGAAGAGGGTGTCGGATTCCCCTGGAACTGGAGATTCCCCTGGAACTGGAGTTAAAGAATGTTCTCAGCCACCATGTGGGTGCTGGGGATCGAACCTGGGTCATCTGCAAGAGCAGTTGGCACTCTTAACGACTAGGCCATCTCTCCAGCCCCCATGATGTTTTTTTTTTAGTGTGAATGTACTGTTTGCATGCAGGTTTGGGCACCCATGTCATGCAATGCTGCGGAGGTCAGAAGAGGGTGTCGGATTCCCCTGGAACTGGAGTTAAAGAATGTTCTCAGCCACCATGTGGGTGCTGGGGATCGAACCTGGGTCATCTGCAAGAGCAGTTGGCACTCTTAACGACTAGGCCATCTCTCCAGCCCCCATGAAAAGACTTTCTAAATCAGACAGTAATTGGACAGGAAATAAGATCAACAATGGATAATTGGGACTTCATTAAACTAAAAAGCTTCTGAACAGTAAAAGAAGCAATCAAAGAAGTGAAAAACCATAGAGTGGGAGGAAATCTTCACCAGTGACACATTTGACAGAGGTTTAATATCCAGAGTATAAAACTTACGCAAAAAAGAAAAGGATCAAGAAAACAAATGACCCAATCAAAAGATGGAGTAAAGATTCGAACAAAGACTTCCCAAATGAAGAAGTAGAGATGACCGAGAAACATATTAAAACATGTTCAACATCGCTAATAATTAAGGAAATGCAAATTAACTCCACTTTAAGATTTCATCTTACCCCGGTACCTGGCTATGATCAAGAAAACGAATGATACCAAATTAGGAAGAGGTTGGGGGAAAAGGGAACACTCATTCACTGTTGATGGGAATGCAAACTCATGCAACCCCTATGGAAAACACTGTGGAGAACTCTTAAAAGACTCAAAATGAACCTACCATTTGACCCTGTCATACCACTCCTGGATATATACCCAAAAGATTCATCCTATTGCAGAGATACGTGCACAACCACGTTTATTGCAGCTCTTTTCAGAACAGCAAAGAGCTGGAAGCAACCCAAGTGTCCCTCAACTGATAAGTGGATAATGAAAATGTGTACATTTACATTATGGAGTTCTATTCAGTGTTACAGAAAGATGACATCATGAAATTTGCAGATAAATAGATTGAAGTAGAAGCTGTTATGCTGAGTGAAGTAATGCAGCCTCAGAGAAACAAATGATGTATGTTTTCCCTCACTTGTGGATCCTAGCTCCAAATCCTTATATGTAAGTTAAGGTGGGTAATATTTAGTAAAAATAATACCACATTGACTAATGTTACTATAGATAGATGATGTTTATCTATAGATGATATTATACTATAGATAGCTTGATGTTTAAGTCTCCATTTTCAAAAGTTATAAGATTTTTGAAAAAGAATAAATTTCTTCCTTAAAAGCACATTAAAACATATGTTAACTTACTATTTAATTTACTAATGTAAAGTTATATTTCTTTTCACCTGCATGCAACTTTACTGTGGAAATGTGAATCCCAATCATGTTTTGTAATTAACCTATAGTTTATTTTCAGACTTTATAATTTTGGTATATGTGTGGAATGTATATATGAATATTTTGGAGTAATATAAAATTAAAAGGAACAACAACAATAAAAGACTTGTTCAAAGAACTGACCAAAACTGTTAAACTTCAGCATTGAAAAAGTTAAAAAAAAAAAAAAAGACTAAGGAAAAAGATACAAGACAGGACTTAACATGTATGGTAGAATGCATGAGCTCTGTTGGGGGGGTGCATCGATGGGGCTATGCTACATATCTAAATTTGATTGAGAAAGGTTATATGAAGTGCACAAAAGCTCGATAAAAATTAAAGAAAAAATTCTCATTAGCCAGGTACATTGTTTCCAGTGGTCAAGCACTCATAAAAGTTTAGCCAATGCATATTTTCCTGCCTATTAACACTGTCTGCTGAGTCTTCTGACTCATTTGGTTTATCATTCCAGTCTTTCATTATCTCTTACACTGCTGTTTTTTTTGTTTGTTTATTAATTTTTTATTTATTTCTGTATGTGTATGAATGTACTGTCTGCATGCAAGGCTGTGCACCCGTGTCGCGCAATGCCGCGGAGGTCAGAAGCGGATTCCCCTGGAACTGGAGTTCTCCTGGAATTGGAGTTTCAGATGGTTATCGGCCGCCATGTGGGTGCTGGGGATTGAACCCGGGTCCTCTGCAAGAGCAGTCGGCGCTCTTAACCGCTAGCCCATCTCTCCAGCCCCTACACTGCTGTTTAAACTTAACCTTATCTGTGGTTTGGTGAAGAGGACATTAGATTAGATAGTTGAATGGTCTACTGCAGGGCAGATCCATGTAAATGTATTCTCATTGTGTGGATTCTCTCTCTCTCTCTCTCTCTCTCTCTCTCTCTCTCTCTCTCTCTCTCTCTCCTGACCACTCCCTAGAACAGGTTCTAGGATTCAGGTTGGCCAAAGTACTCAAAACCTTTACAAATCCCCTCAACCGATACTCTCTTTGAAACTATCACCTAAGCTTTATCCTAGGTTAGCATTAAATTTCTTGTTCAAGCCCTGCTTGTTATCAACCAAAATATTCTTATGCCTCCCACGCTTAATTGTCCTTGTTTATTAATGCCATCAGTTTCTCATTATTCTTCTAAGGACTCTGGGGCAGCTTAGAAGCAACCAGACAGTTCAGTTGTCCTTATATACACTGTTCTAGTATTCAAGCCTTATTTACACAGAAGTGCATAAGAGTCATTTTCCTCAAATGATCTTCTAAATCAAGGGGTGAATATTCTAATGATAGAGTTTCATGTTTTGCTGAGTCAATTCTTACCTGGGATGAGTCAGAATTGTTTGGGAGACAGAGATGACTCAGTCATTAAGCTCCAGTTTATTTTTCATTTTTATCGAATTGTTTTTAATTTCACACACCATTTTTATTTAATTATTATTGATTTCATATAATCAACTTTGATATTTAGACCCTATCCCTTTTTCTTCATCCTCCAGTTCATGCCTGATTTCATGTATTATCATTCATATATATATATATATATATATATATATATATAGAGAGAGAGAGAGAGAGAGAGAGAGAGTTTGTGCCCCCAAGTGCCCTTCAGTGTGAGTCTATTCACTGGAGCATGGTTAACCTATCTGGCATCGCACACTTAAAGAAAACCAGCTCTCCCTTTCTCAGTTGTCAGTAGTTCCTCACCTAGAGTTGGAGCTTCTTATTCAGTTTCCCAGTTCTATGCTGGGATTTTTGTCTAGCTTGATCTTAACATGGATTTTCTGTATACTGTCTCTATTGCTATAATCTCATTTGAGAGAATGTTTTCCCACAAATAGGACACCTGTATTAAACCTCTTTCTCCAAGGGCTCAGGGATCATTTCAGAAAATACTGGAAAGAGCCAAATATGGTGGATGGCCACTTCATTTGACAAGCCACACAGAGTTGTTCCTCTTCAGGTCAGAATTGAATTGAATGTAAATGTAGAAATAGTTTTAAAGCTAGACATTTTTGGAGGGGCAATGATGGGAAAGGAAAGCAGATGGAAACAAAATAAAGCAGGAAAAGACTTAACAGTAAACCAAATGTGAAAGAATAGAGGAAGACATAGATTGAATAGAAAAAGTTCAAGTTGGCAGCATTTTTTTTTTTTTTGCATGTGATAGAGTGTCACATAGCCCATGCTATCTCTATTTAGTGCAGGATGGTAATGTACTCTGGATCTTCCTACTTTTGCCTCCTTGGTGATCAAATTACAGGCAAGGGCTACCATAATGTATTTTTGATAATATTCCTACTAGCTCATCAAGATATTTGTAGTCAAATATTTAGATCACATTTACCATGCAAATGACTGGCAAGTGCATAATCTTAGCTCCACTCAAAATTGGATCAACAGGGGCTGGAGAGATGGCTTAGTGGTTAAGAGCGCCGACCGCTCTTGCAGAGGACCCGGGTTCGATCCCCAGCACCCACATGGCGGCCGAGAACCATCTGAAACTCCAATTCCAGGAGAACTCCAGTTCCAGGGGAATCCGACACCCTCTTCTGACCTCCGCGGCATTGCACGACACAGGTGCACAAACCTGCATGCAGACAGTACTTACACATACAGAAATAAATAAAATTAATAAAAAAAATTTTTTAATTGGATCAACAAAGAACCATTAATTAATGTGATCATCTAAATGTACCCATTGAATTTGAGAAATAAATTATCAAAAATTGAAGTGAAATTAAGCAGCCATTCTTGTCATTTATTATCTTTTGTTCCTTAAATGTTTAGGACTATGTTATGGCCTATATTCTATATGCAATGAATATATAGACCTGTTTTTAACTCTTTAAAATGTATTTCATAAAGAGAGAAAAATGATAAAAAACAAGTTCTCAGAACACTGGAAATACTTGTCCAGAAATGTATTGACAAAAATAACCCTAAATTATAAGTCCAAACATAGTTTATGTTGTTAATATGAAAGATTTAGTAATGGTATGATTTGAGTAGTAACATTGGGGTCTTTTAAATTTTCTCATAATAATTTATGTATGTATGTTCTTATCTATTGTTTTTTTACTTATGTGCAATCAGCTTTACCAGGTGAAATAAGAAATATTTTCAAACTTTTTGGTCTTTTGAGACAAGGTCTTCCTGGAGCCCCAGCAGACCGGTAACTCACTATATAGACCAGGCTGGCCTCAATCACACAGAAATCCACCTGCCTCCACCTCCTAAATGTTTAGATTAAATGCAGGTGCCATCATACCACACTATTTTTAAACACTTAAGTATGTTTCCTTTTAAATGCTTAAAGTACTTCAAGATTTATACAAAAGTATAACTTAATTGTATCTTTGTAGAAAATCTGAAAATGCGGGCCTGTTGCCACTGTGAGACTTGAGTGCACAGATCTTAGATCAGGGGTTTTCCCAGGACCACTTGAAGCACAGAGTACACCCCAACCAACTGGCAAATGGAATTGCTGAGGGAGTGCTCAAGTGTGACAATAGTGATTCTGAGGTGCATGGCAAGGTAATAAATGAAACAGCTAAGCTGAGGCAACTCTAGTCCCTCATCACTAAGCCATAGAAACAACCTAGAGAAACTGGCTGGCAGGAAGCACAGTGACCACAGTGCTCAGCAGAGTACTGACTGGATTGTTATCTACCCAGTTTTTGGAGAACCTTCAGAACAGAAAGGGAAGAGTGAGTTAGACTTCCAATATATAACCAAAATTGAAAGCCTGAAACCTAGACAAGTCAACACTACATAAACGAGAAAAAAAAGGAGACAAGCAAAGCAAGCCTTCAACACAGTGAAGAAATATTTGAAATTCACATCAGAATACAAACAAAAAAGAAACCCACATGCCAAAAGCACAAAGAAAGAACAATATGGGAAAAGTGCAGAATAATGACACATCAAACTCTACCAACCCTATAGGAGATTCCTACAGTGAGATCTCCCTAGAGGTAATGCAGGACACAGATCTTAGAGGAACAATTGCAGACATATTCAAAGAAATCAAAGAATATAAAGAACAAGACAGAGAACTAAGGAGAGAGAATGAAAAACTCAAGAAGGACCTTGAGGGAGAGAATGACAAATTTGGAAAGAAGTAAAGGGAGAGAATGACAAACACCAGAAAGAACTAGAAGGAGAGAATGACAAACTCCAGAAGGAAGTGGAAATACTGAAAAGATCCCATGCTGGAAAAAAAAAAAAAGAAAGAAAGAAACCAACCAGTGAAGCAAGGAGCTACAGGAACAGATTGAGAAGCTCCAAAAGGAAGTGGAAATACTAAAGAAATCACAGGATGAAATTAAAATCAAAAACTCTTCCAATCAAGAATAAAGGAAGGGGAAAAGCCTCAGAAGTAGAATGGAGGAAGCAGAAAAAAAGAATATCAGACCTGGAAGATAACACAGAACAGCTAAAAACCTCAAGTAAAGATTATGAAAAATTAAAAAATATACAAAAGTGAAACAACTAAGAAATGTGGGACACCATGAAAAGACCAAACCTCTATATCATAGGAATAGAGGAAGGAGAAGAATCCCAAGAGAATGGTATTGATCAGATCTTCAACAGAATAATAGATGAAAATTTCCCCAAACTAAAAAAAGACAAACCCATACAAATACAAGAAGCACATAGAACACCAAACAGACAAGATCAGAAAAGAAACTCCCCACACCATATCATACTTAAAACACTAGATGTGGAAAATAAAGACAAAATTCTGAAAACCACAAGAGAAAACCAACTTACATATAAGAGGAAAACTATCAGAATTACAACTGACTTTTCATTGCAAACTATGAAAGCAAGAAGAATGTGGAGCAAAGCATTCCCAGTGTAAAAAGACTATATAGGGGCTGGAGAGATGGCCTAGCGGTTAAGAGCACCGACGCTCTTGCAGAGGACCCGGGTTCGATCCCCAGCACCCACATGGCGGCTAAGAACCGTCTGTAACTCCAATTCCAGGAGAACTCCAGTTCCAGGGGAATCTGAGACCCTCTTCTGACCTCCGCGGCATTGCACGACAGGTGCCCAGACCTGCATGCGGACAAGACATTCCCTTACACATTACAAAAAAATAAAAATTAAAAAAAAAAAAAAATTAAAAAAAAAAAGACTATATAGATGCCAACCCAGGTCACTCTACCCACCAAAAATGTCAACTCTAGTTGAAAGAGAGAGAAAAATCTTCCATAAACATAAACAAGATGAATAATGACCAGAAAACCAAACCTTCACAGACTACTTGAAGCAATTCAAAGGACAGAAAGAAAGGAGCAACTTATCCCCAGGCACTAGAAAGATACTTACTAAAAGCATAACTGTGGAATTAGAAACCTAGACCAAAAATACAAATGGATAATAAGGTGAAAGGAAGCAAGACAATCTTTCAAATATAACCTTAAATATTATTGGACTAAAATCCCCAATCAAAAGACATGGACTGGGGGAATGGATTAGGAAAACAAAACCTTGGGATCCCCCGAGACCAGCTGAGGCAAGTGCAGGTAGGGAGGCAGCAGCTGAGTGCTCAGCCAAGGCTGATTGGTGATTGATTTTCATCTAGTTAATCCATTTATCCAGTGACTGATTTCATCTAGTTAACCATTAATCAGTGTTCTTTGTTAAATTGGCTTTTGTGGCTGTGGGTCGGAGTTATCCTCCCACCTGGTATTAAAGGTGGGGTTGTGTCAGTCTCAATCTGAGATCTCCCAAGACCAGCTCAGGCAAGCGCAGGTGCCGGGGCAAGGGCTAAAGAGCCCACCCACAGTAGCCGACCCCCACCCCCACCCCCGCCAACTGGGATTACAAAGGCATCTAAAGGAGACAAGCAAAACAAGCCTTCAACACAGTGAAGAGGCATTTAGGTCATATGCCAGGAACATGAAGAAGAGACAACTCCAGAAAGGGGCAGGATAATCCTGTACCAAGCTCTACCAACCCTATGGAAGATTCCTACAGTGGGACCCCCCTGGGGATGGCCCAGGACACAAATATCAGAAAACACAATTGGGAACATGTTAAAGAACTACAAGATTATAAAGAGCAAATCAAAGCACTAGAAAAAGAGAGTGAAGATCTCAAGAATGACATAGAGAGAGAAATAACAACTCCAGAAGGAAGCAGAAAAGATCCCATGCTGAAAAAAAGATAAGGAAACCAACCAGTGAAGCAAAGAGCTACAGGAAGAGATTGAGAAGCTCTAAAAAGAAGTAGAAATTTACATTCTTTTTTTAAAAAAAAAAAAAAAAAAGGAAAAGGAAATCAAACACTCATCCAATAAGAGGAAAGAAAGGGAAAACAGCCTCAGGAGCAGAATGGAGGAAGGAGAACAAAGAATATCAGCCCTGGAAGATAACACGGAACAACTAAAAACATCACGGAGATTATGAAAAAGTTTTAAAAATATACAAAAGTGGAAACAACCAGGAACTGTGGGACACTCTGAAAGATCGAACTTCCACATCATAGGAGTAGAGGAAGGAGACGGAATACAAAGAGAACATCCCATTAACAATAGCCTCAAAAAAAAAAAAAAAAAAAACTTCCCCAAACTAAAAAAAGACCAACCAATACAAATACAAGAAAAATACAAGAAGCACATAGAACACTCAAAAGGACAAGATCAGAAAAAGAAATTCTCCACGGCACCTCCTAGTTAAAATGCTAGCACCCAAAACAAAGACAAACAATTCTTAAAGCCACAAGAGCAAAACAACAAGTGACCTATATAGGGGGAAACCTATCAGAATTACAAACTGGACTTTCAATGCAAACTCTGAACGCAAGAAGAACCTGAAGCAAAGCTTCCCAGTGTTAAAGGACAATAGATGCCAACCCAGGTTACTATCACCAGCAAAATGTCAATTATATTGAAGGAGAAAGAAAACTTCCCATGACATACACAAAGTTGAAAGAATCCATTTCCGGAAGGACCCCCCCTTTCAGAGAATACTTGAAGCAATTCAAGAAACAGAACAAGGAGAAACCATCCCAAGCACCTAGAAAGAAAAACTCAATAAAGCTTCACTGAAGTATAAACCTAAACCCAAACCACAACTGGATAACAAGGCAAAAGGGCAGCAACACAGATTTATCAGTCATAACCTTAAAATATTAATGGCCTTAAATTCCCCAATCAAACGACATAGGGACTGGAGATTGGATTAGTAAAAAGAATCCAATCCATATGCTGTCTACAAGAAACACATCTTTACCTTCAAGGACAGCCACCACCTTAAAGTGAAAGGATGGAAAAAAATTATTCCAAGCAAATGGTACCACAAAGAACGCAGGTGTTGCTATTTTATATCAGACAAAATAGACTTTAAAGTAATAGAAATCAGTAGAGACAAAGCAGGCCATTACATTTCTTATCAAAGGAACAATTCACCAAGAAGATTCACAATCATGAATATATGCCCCACAAAACTATGGTGCACCAAACTTTTATAAAGACAATTCTCCAGGACCACAAGTCATACACTAACCCCCGTCCAAACATAGTAGGGGACTTCAATAACCCACTTGAGTCCTTTGGATAGGTCAAACAGGGACAAAGAATAAACAAGAGAGACATCTGAACTGAATGATGTGATACACCAATGGACCTCACAGACATCTATCAAAACTTCACCCTAATGCCAGAGAATACCTTTCTACTCAGCACCCATGAACATTCTCCAAAATCGACCACAATACTGGGACACAGAAGAAAACCTCCACAAATACAAAGATTGAAATAATTTCATTAATCTTATAGATAACAGTGCAATAAAGCTCAACACAAACAATAAGATAAGCCCTACAGCCTTCCCGAACACCTGCCTCCTTTCCCCCCGGGAGACTAAACAACACACACTTTTGAATAATGAAATGGATTCAAGGAAAGAGACAAGAAATAAAAGCATTCCTGGAACTGTATTGACAATACAACACAACAAAACCCTATGGGATCCCTTACAAGCAGTCCTAATAGTACGTTTATAGCCCTGGGTGCCTACATTAGAAAAAAACAGAAAGAGCAAAAGTGAATGATCTAACACTGCATGCTAAACGCACTTGAGAGGCAACACCGAATGAACCCTACACAAAACAGACAGGAAGAAAAATAACAAAAAATCAGAGCATGACATCAATGAAATAGAAACAAAAAAAAACATACAAAAAAATCAATAAATCCAAAAGTGGGTTCTTGAAAGAATAAACAAAATAGACAGGACCTCTAGCCAGTCAACCAAAAGAAAGACTGAACAACTCCAAATCAATACACTCTGTGATGAAAAGGGAAATATCACAACACAAGGAAAGATCCAGAAAATCTCTGCGGCATATTTCAAGAACCTATACTCACCAAGTTTGAAAACCTAGAAGAATGTATGAATATCTGAAATCCTGGGCATCACCAAAGCTCGATCAAGAAGAGATCAACAGCATTAACCGAGCCCTATAATATATGAAGAACTTGAGGATGTAGTAAGAAACATCCCAACTAAAAAAGTCATTGCCCCGCCAGTTTCACTGCAGAATTTTATAAAAATTTCAAAAAGCCTACAACCATTATACTCAATGTTTAGAAGGATTACAATCAGAGGGATTCTCCCAAACTCCTTCTATGAAAGCCAGCATCACTCATTTACCAAAACCAGGCAAAGATACAACTAAAAAGGAGAATTATAGACCCATCTCCCTAATGAACACAGATGCCAAAATTCTAAACAGGATACTGGCAAATTGCATACAGACCCAAATCAAGAAGCTCATCCATCATGACCAAGTTGTATTCATACCAGAGATGCAGGGATGGTTCAACATACGAAAATCAATAAACATCATCAAACACATAAATGGAATGAAAGAGAAAAACCACACCATCTCAATTGATGCTGAAAAAGCCTTTGACAAAATCCAGCATCCCTTCATACTCAAAGTCCTATATATGCCTGTATATCCCATATCTAATTGGCTATTAGCTCTCCCTTGGAGGAATAATTCATGGCTGATGCCACAAGCTTACATCCTCTAGTGGTTAGGAGAAGTTGTAAGCCAGAGTAAGACCTTGTCATCTTTTACAGAAAAAATATAATTCATGGATTAGCATACCATCCGAACATCTATCTGTGTCTATACCAAAGTAACCTACCATAATAATTAGTACTGTTTAAATACCTATATATCTAGGCATTTTGGGAAAGCAACAGCACCAGATCCAAGATGGCAGCCAGCAGGAGGCTGATGAAGGAGCTTGAAGAGATCTGCAAAAGTGGAATGAAAAACTTCCATAACATCCAGGTTGATGAAGCTAATTTATTGACTTGGCAAGGGCTTATTGTTCCTGACAATCCCCCATATGATAAGGGGGACTTCAGAATTGAAATAAACTTTCCAGCAGAGTATTGATTCAAACCACCTGTGATGGTTAATCCTGGGTGTCAACTTGACTGGACTAAGGGACAAATAAGAGAAAAAGGGTCTTCTGATTGGACCACCTCAACCCGGATGGCCCACCCCAAATGTGGGCGTTACCTTCTGCTGGCAGGCAGTATTTAAGGCCATGGCAGAAGGAGCTGGTCACTTTTTTTCCTCCTGTGGCTTGCCTCTCTCATCTGGTGAGTTTGGCTTGCTGCTGTGATCAACCTTTTGGATCCCAGTGTGTACTGAGACCGGCAGATCTCCTGGAACCCATTTGGGCCTTCAGCACTGGATTGGGACTACTGAGATATCCAGCCTTGCAGACTGAGCAGTTCCCTAGATTCTCGTCTCGGCCTTTCCAGTGTGGTGCAGCTACTGTTGGAATCCTTGAACTCTGTCACGTGAGCAAATCAGTAAATTGTATATAGCTATATATATTCATCCGGTTGCTTCTGGTTCTTTAGAGAACCCGGACTAATACACCACCAAAGATCACATTTAAAACAAAGATCTATCACCCTAACATTGATGAAAAGGGGCAGGTTTGCCTGCCAGTAATTAGTGCTGAAAACTGGAAGCCAGCAACCAAGAATGACCAAGTAATCCGGTCCCTCATAGCACTGATGAATGATTCCCAGCCAGAACACCCACTCTGGCCTGACCTAGCTGAAGAATACTCTAAGGACCTTAAAAAATTCTGTAAGAACGCTGAAGGGTTTACAAAGAAATATGGGGAAAAGCGACCTGTGGACTAAAATCTGCTGCAGATTATTCCAGCAAGTGTGAGTAGAGACCCCAAGCAGTGCATTCAGATAACCCGCAACACAGGACTCTGTGGAAATTGACACATGCCACCACCTGGCGTTTGCTTGTGGCAGTTACTAACTTTCTACAGTTTTCTTAATCAAAAGTGGTCTAGGTAACCTATAAAGAAAGGATTAAAAATTTCAGATGTTCTAGTTCTGCTTTCTTTGTTTTAAAAATCACTGCTTTAGTCTACTTCAAAAGAATGGCATTTCTTTTCTTCCCCAAATTTACCCCAAATCTTCAAGTTACAGTTAGCCCAGGTTTTAAAAAAAAAAAAAGCTGTGGTTTCCTACCCCCCTCTCTACCCTTACACTCCCAATTTCTTGCATTCAGTTTATTATTCACCTCCTTAGACCAAGGCCCCAACTCCTCCATGAAGAAGAAGAAATAGCTCTGGCAGCTTCTCTTGTGTCGCGCTGCCCCATGGGTGGTAGTTCAGGTAGTTCAGATTTGCCTAATGCCAGTTTATAACATCCTTTTTAAAAATTATAAAACAGCCAAATATCTACACTCCTCCTTCTAATACCTCCTCCCCCGAAGGAAAAAAAAAAGGCCATGGAAAGGGGAGCTGCTTATATGAAAATTTATCTAGATGGTTTTACAGTGACAGTCAATGGGCAAACCCAACTGGCTACACCCATGATCACACTGCCTGTCTGCTCTGTGCAGGGAACCCTGCAGTGTCAGGCTTGTAATGACTTAGGAGGAAGAGTCTGTCAGCAGAGGACAATGTGCGCTTGTGTGATAAATTTCTTTCCAGAAAGGTTCCTGAGGCCACAGGTCAGCACCTGTCCCCAAAACCGTGTTGGGAGATCTGCTGCTTATCACGGGCAAAGCAAAAGCCGGACTATCCTTTCGAAAGTTCAAGCTTCTCCATCACTAAGCTCCATCAGAATGTGCCAAAGAGCCCCACAACTCCTCAGCACAGCAACCACACCAATGCCCTCCCTCCATGGTTTGACCCTTTGTGGGATTGGAGTTGGTGGGACTCTGATTTGTAGACAGCTGCCCCTTCCTTCAGAGCAGCTGCCAGTCCAGTCCAGGAACAGGACGGCCTTCCCTCTCCCTTTGGACTCACAGATTTGGCAAAGTCAAGCTCCACTTGAAGCTCGCTCAGTAATATCCTTTCAATGTGTTTTATATTGTTTTGACTGCCTTTTTTGTAGAAATAAAATTTGACCTTAGAATTTATCATCAGATGAACTTTGTCAAGATTTGAAGGTTGATGTCTTTTCAAGGCAAATGGGACTATCCCTGAAGCCAAGTGAACGCGTGGCACTCTGACACCCTGAGGAAGCTGATGGTCCAGTCACCAATGCATCACCAATTATACCTCTGAGGGAGGGGGTGCTAGAGCCTGTGGATAAGATAAATCTTTGCTTTCTGCTTTAACTTTAGTTTTATAACTTGAGGGCTTCCTAGGTCTCATACTTTCTGTAAAGAAGTGAGAAGGGACAGCTTACACAGTGTGATACTTAGTTGTCCTGGTATGTGGCCTCTGTGGTATGTAAATGAACTGAGCTGCTTTAGTCCTAGGTCTGCCAGGGGCAGCTTTCTAGAGACTCCCATGCTCCCAAGATGGCAAGAGCATTGGGCCTTCATTTCCATGTCTCTTCATTGGCAGAAAGGGGACAATGGATTTTCACATTCAGATTTATAATAAAATGCCAAATTCTGTCAGGAGCTATCCAAACAAACAAAATATGCCTATATATCTAATTGCTTGTGCTTCATTAGTAGGATTGAAAAGTTATTCCTGGACAAACTGTCAACCCATGAAAGGAAACAGCCAGAACTGATCAGAATCCAAAACATCCCCAGGGAAAGTAGACTGTTTTGCTTTTCGTCCGCCAGTACCCCTTTTCTAAGCCTAGGGAACAATCTGTGGAAGAGGGGGCATGGTAGAATGTAAGGGCTGCAATTGGGGTGAATGGTGAAACTACAGCAACATAGTCTGGACACGTATTTGATCAACATGATTGTACATGTAAGCCCCACCAGCTGGATGGTGGGAGACATGGACTGTGTGGGTTTGGGCATAGCTGCTTGCAAATTGGTTTTACATGAAGGATGCTTGTATCATAACATTACTTATTGTTAAAAAATAAAAATAGCCGGGCGTGGTGGCGCACGCCTTTAATCTTAGTACTTGGGAGGCAGAGGCAGGCGGATCTTTGTGAGTTCAAGGCCAGCCTGGTCTACAGTGAGTTCCNAAAAAAAAAAAAAAAAAAAAAAAAAAAAAAAAAAAACCCAAAAAATAAAAATAAAAAAATTGGAAAAAAAAGAAAGTGTTCACACCCCCTTCCCTCCCATGAGAATTTTCTCAGTGTTAATGCCATGAATTACTGTGATGGCATTTTTAGAGAACCAACAAAGTATTTTTTAAATCCCATTATTTAAATGGAGATTTGTCTTTGTGTCTTACCTTCTTTTTTTGTCAGGGAATGCTGCCGTAGGTACACAACTGCGGTATCACACTATATTTTTACTTCCTGAACCCCCTTTGCTTCTCTCATTTGTGTCTCTGAAGTTCTTAAGGACAGATCTACACAGATTTGACCACCAACTCCATAGCTTTGTTCAATTGCACTATAAATCAAAATCTCTGAAAGTAGCTTTAATTTATAATAGGCAACAAGATTCTCAAATATTTTTGTACACCCAGGAGTGATGGCTTATGCCTGCAATCTCATCACTTGGGAAGTAGAAAGAGGAGGATCATGAGCTTGAATTCCTCCTTGTCAACCTAGGAATTTTAAGCATAGCTTACAATAATAATGCTTTGCCTCTAAAAAGCAAGAGCATTATTTCTGTGTATGATGTTTTATTTCTGTGTATGATGTCTTTTCATGAAGTATTTATTTCATAACTTTAATGTAAACGTAATAGACATGATGGCACCTTTCAGAGGTTTAGAGTTTGTGCCTTCATCACTTGAATTCCTAGATTTTACTTTCATTGTTTGAAATTTACCCACCAAAGTTCCTTACTCATTTATGTATATGAGATCTTAAATTTATACATTTTCTATCCATCACAATTTACATATATTCATAATACTTAATAACATATGCTAAATAAATATTTGCATTGTTTTCATGCCTATTATTTTTATTATTATTACACTACGAAGTCCTTAAAAGCTTTTATATCATTTATAACATATATTGTTTGAAAGTAGAAATTCAGAAAATGGATTTTGTGCATGTTATTTCTCTTAAATTACTTGAAGAATACTTTGAATAGTTTGTTCTGGAAATATGTCTTTAGAAGACTTTACTATATGTTTTGTTTTATATTCCCCTATGAGGAATCATTGATCAAATAATCTTATGCATCTTGATATAATCCATATGAATTCACAAAAGGCAGTCCTTTTAAAATTTACAACCTTAAGCCAGGTGTGGTGGCACACACCTTTAATCCTAGCAGGAGGCAGAGTCAGGCAGATCTTTGTGAGTTCAAGGCCACCCTGGTCTACAGAGTGAGTTCCAGTACAGCTGGGGCTACAGGGAGATCCTGTCTCGAAAAGACCAAAAAAAAAATTACAACTTTATTTTGTTTCCAAATACTATTAGCCTTAAAAGAAAATAAAACATGTTATTTTCAGAACACTCCAAATCAATGTCACCCTTTGTTTTTTATGATGTCTACCTGTATACATTCTAATAAAGGCAGTGAATTATGATCAGGAGATATTGCTTTCATTCCTGACTTCCTATATTTTTAGTTTGTTGGAGAATGCTAATCAATTTCACACAATGTTCTGAGGGACTCTGACCTATTATAGGAGAAAGATTTGATAAATAGGTACATTAAATTGAAATAAATCAAAATTCCAGTTGATTTATAAGCAAATCTATAACTTGTGGAATAAGCAGAAAAAGATTCTTCTACAAAGTTAATACTATTAATTTATTCAAAAAATATTATAGTATTTCAGTGACAACAGATTAGTCCTTGAAGACTGGATATTTTTTTTTCCTGTCTTTAACAACAGTGCAGAAATGTTAAATGAAGTTTGTTTGCTTCCAGCCAGTGGCAGAGCCCTTATTCAAGCCTCGGCTATGTTACACTACCTTCCCTCACCCCTTATTTGAATTTTCACTGCCCCACCCCACCTGGCCTGGGGAGCTGCAATGTATTGTAACATCTCAGCTAAAAACTGAAAAGTTTTTCATTCTACATTGTATAAAGTATAAATACTTATGAGTAAGGAGCTAAGAATAATATGCTTTAGATTTTTATTATGTCTCCAACTTCACTGTTTCTTATTGATAACTGATATGAAACATTTCCTGACCCAAATTTGCTATCTTGGCCCTCATCCTTTGATTTTTATAGCACTATGTGTTTATTACTGTTCTCTCTGTGAAAAAAAAAGTTTGCAGTGGAATTACTTAAAATAATAAAATATCTATTTTGGACCATGGTTTCAAAACATTTTGCACATGATCACATGTTGTCCTATGCAAATGACAAAACACCATACTGGCAGAAGTGCATGAAAGGCTTCAATACACTGGGAAGCAGACCCAGCAGCAGGTGGTAGGCAGGATGGTATTCCCTGCAATGTCCACATCCAGTAAACTACAGCCTTCAGCTGTGAGCCTCCTTGCTCATTTCTTTTTTTTTTTCCTTTATTTGTTTATTTTTAAGGGATTCTACAATATAAGAGCACAGTTGTTTTCAGATCACATTGATGTTGCTCAGTTTGCCACACAATTAGGTAATTGGTGCAGCATCCACAGGTGAGGGATACCATTCGTCCTTTGTTTTTCTGGGACTGTGTTACTTCACTCAGCATGATATCTTCTAGCTCCAACCATTTACCTGCAAAGTTCATGATGTCATCTTTCTTTACTGCTGCATAGAACTCCATTGTGTACATATACCACATTTTCTCTATCCACTCGTCAGTTGAGGGGCACTTGGGTTGGTTCCAGCTCTTTGCTATTGTTAAGAGAGCTGCAATAAACATGGCTGTGCATGTATCTCTGTGGTAAGATGAGTCTTGTGGGTACATACCCAGGAATGATATGGCTGGGTCAGGTGACAAGTTCATTCCAAGTCTTCCAAGGGTTCTCCACACTGCTTTCCATAGTGGCTGTACCAGTTTACATTCCCACCAGCAGTGGATGCGTGTTCCACTTTCCCCACAACCTCTCCAGCACTTGGTATCATTTGTTTTCTTGATCCTAGCCAGTCTTATTGGAGTAAGATGATATCTTAAAGTGGTTTTAATTTGCATTTCCTCAATTATTAACAGTGTTGAACACTTCTTAAGATGTTTCTCAGCCATCTCTAATTCCTTACTTGTGAAGTCTCTGTTCAGCTCTTTGCTCCATCTATTGAGTTGATCATTTGTTTTCTTTCTTCTTTGTTTTTTGAGTAGTTTATATATTCTGGAAATCAATGCTTTGTCAGATGTATCAGTGGCAAAGGTTTCCTCCCACTCTGTGGGATTTCTCTTCACTTCCTTGATTGTTTCTTTTGATGTACAGAAGCTTTTGAGTTTAATGAGGTCCCATTTGTCAATTGTCTACCTTAATTCTTGCACAGCTGCTGTCTGATTTAGGAAGTCTTTTCCTAGGCCTATGTCTTGTAGTCTGCTGCCAACTTTTTCTTCTATCACCTTCAGAGTTTGGGGTTTCACGTTGAGGTCTTTAATCCATCTGGATTTGACTTGTATAGGGTGAGAAGTAGGGGTTTAATTTCATTCTTCTACAAGTGGTGATCCAGTTTTCACAACACCACTTGCTGAAGATGCTGTCTTTCCTCCCTTGTGTCTTCTTGGAACCCCTTGTCAAATATGAGGTGCCTGAAATTGTATGTGCTCAAGTTTGGACCTTTAGTTTTGTTCCCTTGGTCAACAAGTCTGTTTTTGTGCCAGTACCAGGCTGTTTTTATGACTATAACCCTGTAGTATAGTTTGAAGTCTGGTATACAGATCCCCTTTATATTATTCTTTTCACTCAGGGTTGTTTTGGCTATTCGGGGTCTTTTGTTTTTCCAAATGAAATTAAGGACGATTTTTTCCAAGCCTGTGAAGAAACTCTTGGGGATTTTAATTGAAATTGCATTAAATCTACACAAGAGTTTGGGTAGAATGGACATTTTTACTATATTAATTTTCCCAATCCATGAGCATGAGAGGTTTTTCAATCTTCTGATGTCTTCTTCAATTTCCTTCTTCGGGGATTTAAAATTTTTGTTGTAGAGATCTTTGGTGTCTTTGGTTAGGTTTGTTCCTAGGAATTTTACTGTTTTTGAGGCTATTGTGAGTGGGAAAGTCTCCTTGAATTCCTTCTTCAGTTGCTTGTTATTGATGTAAAAAAAAGGCTACTGATATTTCTAGGTAATTTTGACTTCACTGAAGCTCTTAATTGTTTCTAGGAGTTTTCTGGTGGAATTTTTAGCATCCCTTAAGTAAGCAATCATATCATCAGCAAAAAGGGATAGATTGACTTCCTCTTCTCCAATTAGAACTCTTTTAATTTCCTTTTCTTGCCTTATTGCCCTAGCAAGGGTTTGAAGCACTATATTGAAGAGGAATGGTGACAGGGGGCAGCCTTGCTGAGTTCCTACCTTTAAGGGGAATGTTTCTGTCATTTCCCCACTTAGGATGATATTGGATGTGGGTTTCTTGTATATGGCTTTGATTACATTGAGGAATGATCCCTCCAGTCCAATTCCCTCTAGGACTTTAAGCATGAAGGGATGCTGGTTTTTTGTCAAAGACTTTTTCCATGTCAATTGAGATGATGGTGTGGTGTTTGTTTTTCAGTCCATTCATATGCTTGATGATATTTATTGATTTTACTATGCTGAACCATCCCTGCATCTCTGGTATGAATCCAACTTGATCATGGTGGATGATCTTAATGTGGGTCTGTATGCAATTTGCCAGTATCCTGTTTAGAATTTTGGCATCTGTGCTCATTAATGAGATGGGTCTGTATTTCTCCTTTTTGGTTGTATCTTTGCCTGGTTTTGGTAATAGAGTGATGCTGGATTCATAGAAGGAATTTGGGAGAATTCCCTCTCTTTGTAGCCTTCTAAACAATTTGAGTAATAACGGTTGTAAGTTTTTTTGAAATGTTTTATAGAATTCTGGGCCTGGGATTTTTTTAGTTGTGAGGTTTCTTATTACATCTTCACTTTCTTTATATATTATGGGTCTGTTTAAGCTGTTGATCTCTTCTTGGTTGAGCTTTGGTGATTCCCAGGATTTCATCTATTCATCCATTTCTTCTAGGTTTTCAAAGTTAGTAAAGGTTTTTGAAATATTCCCATATGATTTTCTGGATATTTTCATTGTCTGTTGTGATATTTCCCCTTTCATCATGGGTTGTATTGATTTGGAGTTGTTACTTCTTTCTTTTGGTTAACTGGGCTAGAGGTCTGTCTATCTTGTTTATTCTTTCAAGGAAACAACTTTTGGATTCATTAATTTTTTATATTGTTTTCTTTGTTTCTATTTCATTGATTTCTGCTCTGATTTTTGTTATTTCTTCCTGTATGTTGTGTCTACTGTTCATCGGTTGTTGTCTCTCAAGTGCTTTTAGCTGCCGTGTTAGATCATTCACTTATGCTCTCTGTTTTTCTAATGTAGGCACCCATGGCTATAAACTTACCTCTTAGTACTGCTTTTAAAGTATCCCATAGGTTTTGTTGTGTTAAAATATCCCTGTCATTCAGTTCCAGGAATGCTTTTATTTCTTTCTTTATCTCTTCCTTGACCCATTCATTATTCAGGAGTGTGTTGTTTAGTCTCCATGTGTTCTTGTAGGTAGTGGGGTTTATCCTGGTGTTGATATTGTGCTTTATTGCATTGTGGTCTGATAGAATGCATGAAATTATTTCAATCTTTTTATATTTGTGGTGGTTTATTCTGTGTCCCAGTATGTGGTTGATTTTGGAGAATGTTCCATGGGGTGCTGAGTAGAAAGTGTATTCTCTGGTATTAGGTTGGAATATAGGTAGATGTCTGTGAGGTCCATTTGGTGTATTGTATCATTCAGTTCAAATGTCTCTATGTTTATTCATTGTCCGGTTGACCTCTCCAAAAGGGTTCAGTGGGGTATTGAAGTCCCCTACTATGAGTGTACTGGGGCTAATCTGTGCCTTGTGGTCCTGGAGAATTGTTTTTATAAAGTTTGGTGCACCAGAGTTTGGTGCATATATATTCATAATTGTGAAATCTTCCTTGAAGGTAAGATGCATTTCTTGTAGACAGCATATCAATGACTTCTGTTTCCTAATCCAATCTCTGAGTCTATGTCTTGTGATTGGGAAGTTTTGTCCATTAATATTTAAGGTTTTAACTGATAGATGAGTGTTGGTTCCTTTCACCTTATTATCCATTTGCATTTTTGGTCTAGGTTTCTACTTCTGTAGTTATGCTTTTATTAATTTCTCTCTTCTAGGTGCCTGGGGATAGTTGCTCCTTTCTTCTGTCCTTTGAATTTCTTCACGTATTCTCTAAAGGGTTGGTTTTCTGGACATGTATTCTTTCATTTTGTTTATGTCATGGAAGATTTTTCTCTCTCCTTCAACTATAATCGACATTTTTGCTGGGTATAGCAATCTGGGTTGGCATCTATAGTCCTTTAACACTGGGAATGCTTTGCTGCACATTCTTCTTGCTTTCATAGTTTGCACTGAGAAATCAGTTGTAATTCTGATATGTCTCCCCTTATATGTAACTTGTTTTTCTCTTGTGGCTTTCAGAATTTTGTCTTTGTTTTGAGTGTCTAGCATTTTAACTATGATGTGGCGTGGAAAGTTTCATTCCTGATCTTGTGTGTTTGGAGTTCTATGTGCTTCTTGTATTTGTATTGGTTTGTCTTTTTTCAGTTTGGGGACATTTTCATCTTATTCTGTTGAAGATATGATCAATACTAGTCTCTTGGGATTCTTCTCCTTCTTCTATTCCTATGATGTGGAGGTTTGATCTTTTCATAGTATCCCACAGTTCCTGGTTGTTCCACTTTGGTGTATTTTTAAATTTTTCATACTCTTACTTGAGGTTTTTAGTTGTTCTGTGTTATCTTCCAGGTCTGATAGTCTTTGTTCTGCTTCCTCCATTCTGCTTCTCTGACTTTTTCCATTCCTTTCCCCTTGATTGGATGAGTGTTTAGTTTCCTTTTTTATTTTGTCTTCTGCTTTCTTTAGTATTTCCACTTCCTTTTGGAGCTTCTCAACCTCTTCCTGTAGCTCTTTGCTTTGCTGGTTGGTTTCCTTATCTTTTTCAACATGGGATCTTTTCAGTATTTCCACTTCCTTCTGGAGTTTGTCATTGTCTCTCTCTAGGTCCTTCTTGAGTTCTTCATTCTCTTGTCTTAATTCTTTGATTTGCTCTTTATAATCTTGTACCTCTTTTAGTATGTTCACAATTGTGCTTCTGATATCTGTGTCCTGGGCCATCCCTAGGGGGATCCCACTGTAGGAATCTTCCACAGGGTTGGTAGAGCTTGGTGTGGAATTGTCCTGCACCTTTCCCATGTTGTCTCTTCTTCACGTCCCTGGCATGTGGGTTTCTCTTTGCCTGTATTCCAATGTGAATACCAAATGCCTCTTCATTGTGTTGAAGGCTTGCTTTGCTTGCCCTTTTCAGATGCCTTCGTTGTTTCACTGATTTGTTTTTCTTCTTTTCTCCTTGCTTATTTAGTGTTGACTTGTCTAAGTTTTAGGCTTTCTATTGGAAGGTTAACTCACTCTTCCTTTTCTGTTCTAAAGTCTCTCCAAAGAATCCACTTGAACACTCTTTCAACAATCCCAGTCAGTGGAGCTGGGGCGGGCAGTGGTTAGCCTAGGCCCTGGTACCTGTGCTTCAGGTGGTCTTGGGAAATCCCTAATCTCAAGTCTCACAATGGCAACAGGGCCACATTTTATACCAGCTAGGAGGACAACTCTGCTCCCACAGCCACACAAGCCAATCAAGCCAAAGACGATTAAATCACAACAAACAATCCACCTGGCTGAAGCACCCAGGCCCTACCTGTGCTTCAGGTGGTCTTGGGAAATCCCTGATCTCCTCAAGTTTCTATAACCTCCCAAATCAGTACCACCAGCTTTCAGCCAAGTATTAAAGCATGAGCCTTTGTGGAATACATAAATTTCAACTGATGCCAGAATAACTCTGTTACATGATGTGTTATCTATTTACTATTCAGTAAGTAGTGAACATGGTGATGCAAAGTAGTGAACATAAAACATAGTGATGCGGGCTGGAGGGATGGCCTAGCGGTTAAGAGCGACGACCGCTCTTGCAGAGGACCCGGGTTCGATCCCCAGCACCCACATGGCGGCTAAGAACCGTCTGTGACTCCGGTTCCAGGAGAACTCCAGTTCCAGGGGAATCCGAGACCGTCTTCTGACCTCCGCGGCATCGCACGACACGGGTGCGCAGACCTGCATGCAGACAATACATTCATACACATAAAAATAAATAAATA
>VZQC01001350.1:2428115-2492598 GCA_009823505.1 Rhizomys pruinosus
TATGGAGTGTTGACTTGTCTAGGTTTTCAGGCTTTCACTTTTGTTTATAGATTGGTTATTGGAAGTCTAAGTCACTCTTTCCTCCCTCTTCTGAGAGTTCTCCTAATCCAGTCCACTGGATACTCTCTCTTCCTCAAATCCAATTGTTGGCGGGGGGGGGGGGCAGATATGCCTGGCTTAGCCTGTGCCCTGGCACCCGAGCGAGCCAGACCCAAGCTCAGGTCTGCTTCCGGCTGCGAGGGGGGAAGGGTGTCCCGGCGGGCTGAGGACCCGAACCTAGCCCCCGCCAGCCACCTGGCCCTCCACTGCCGACCAGAAATCAATTGTCCAGCACTACAAAAGTCACTCTGCCCTAAGCCTTTACCTGGCTAGAGCCCTGTCGGACGGCTCCAAGTGTTCCTAACAGGTCCGGACCTGGAGTCCAAATACACCACCCTTCTACGGCTGATTCAGCCACCCGAGCGACTACTTCTTATAATTATGTAGATTTGTATAGGTATACTCTTAGTCTTCATTTCTGTGTTCTGCCAGAATCATCTGTAAGCCATGTTACCTGTCCTGAAGTGGAGAACAGTTACAGCAGCAAGTTCCCATGAAAACATAGTTTTCAGATTTTGCGTGTTGCCACCCTTTCTATTCTTTTTGGGGGGGGGGTCTTTTCAAGACAGGGTCTCCCTGTAGCCCCAGCTGTCCTGGAACTCACTTTGTAGACCAGGCTGGCCTTGAGCTCACAAAGATCCGCCTGCCTCTGCTTCCCAAGTGCTAGGATTAAAGGCATGCGCCACCACGCCTGACTTTTCTTTAAGATGCTATCCTATTCTTTTGGGACAAGCAAGTCACAAAGGAATCCTATACAATGAAAAATTGGAGATCAGCTGCTGAGTTAAACACACACACACACACACACACACACACACACACACACGTCTACAGTACTTGGTTTCCATATGATATTTTCAATAGTGCTAGTTTTCTTTCTCACCTACTCCTTCTACCCTGCTCTCTTTTTCCCACCTCATTTCCTATCCTATTACTTCCCCTTCCCCTTTTGTATTACTGCATTCCATCTCTCCTACTAGGAAAACTAAACTCCATGCTCTGTTACTGATTTGGTGACATCAATGGATTTATCCAACTGAAACACAAAGATCTAAAGAATCAAAGTTTCATCCATTTACAAGATAGAACCTGTGACTACAGCACTATAGGAATCTTATTCAGAGAGACATTTTCTGTATCTATTAGTTCGAAGGACATTCCCTAAATTCTTCTTGATCAGATTTATGGAATCGGGGGGGTTGTTGTTGTTTTCCTCTTTTGTTTATTTTTTAAGGGATTCTACAATATAATAGCATAGTTGTTTTCAGATAACATTGACGTTACTTGGTTTGCCATACAATTAGGTAATTGGTGCATTTTTTTGGAGTGAGCCAAATTATTAAGCTTAACCAATGAATGTAAGTAACATTCATGTAAACCCAATTTGCAAGTATCTATGTCCAAATTTTGAACAACTCAAGGTTCCCATAGTCCTGTTGGAGAAGCTTGTATACACAAGCATGTTGATCAAATAGGAGTCCAGTCAATATTGCTGTAGTCTCATGATTCACCCCAATCTCTCCGCAGCCCTTACATTCTACCATGCCTCCTCTTCCACATGTTGTTCCCTAGGCTTGGGGAAAGGGGCACAAGTGGGTTAGAAGCAAAACAGTCTATTTTCTCTGGAGATGTCATTTTGGACTCTAGTCTGTTCAGGTTGATCCCCTTCATGGGTTGACAGCTTATCCAGTGATACCTTTTTAATCCTACTAACAAAGCACAAGCAATTGGATGTACAGGCATTTAAGCAGTACTAATTATTATGGCAAGCTAAGCTGTGAGCACAGATTCTTGGATGGTATGCTGTGGCGGTTTGAATGAGTGTCCCCCATAAGGCTTTAAGTATTCAGACATTTTTGTCTCCAGTCGGTGGCAGTGTTCTTGGAGGTCTTAGACGGTGTGGCCGTGCTAGAGGAAGTATGTCACTGGGGCAGGCTTAGTGAGTTTTACAAGCCTTGCAGTCTCCAGTCACTCTCTCTCTGCTTCCTGTGCTCATTGTGAGATGTAACCCTCAGCTTGCTGCTCCATCTCCAGCCGCCATGCCTCCCACCACAATGGACTCTAATTCCCTGGAACTCAATCGTAATCTCAAACTCTTCCTTTTATAAGTTCCTTGGTCATGGTGTTTTATCACAGCAACAGAAAAGTGACTGATACATATGCTAATCCACAAACTGTGGTTTCTCTATAAACGGTGACAAGTTCTTATTGTGGCTTATAACATCCCCTAACCACTAGAGGACATAAGCTTGTGGCATCTGCTGTGACTTATTCCTCCAAGGAGAGAGCTAATAGCCAATTAGATTTGGGATATATATATATAGACACATGGCTGCCACTGTTGCACAGTATCTCCAGGCAACAGAGGTGTAGCTGATAATGACAGAGGAGTCTTGCTTGTCACAAGGAGACCAATATTTTGCTGTATTGCCTTAGTGGCCTTTGTTAACATTGTCTGGCATTTTAGAAGCTGGTTGTACATTAGCAAGTGACGTTTCAAAACATTTTTTCATGCTCACACCAGGTCTTCAACAACAGGGACTTACTGCCTTTCTCCTTGCATATATCCCACTTATAGGCAAAAGGCCTTTATAATTTTGGGGGCTTGGATCCACTAGCCAACATCTCCTAGGCAGAATAATTCATTGCTGATATCAGAGATTTCCTGTACTAATATATTTTGCATAATTACACAACTTATAAAGACTTTACTATTGAATTTGGCTCTAAATAGAGAATTATCCTTTCACAGTTCCTATGCCTATCAGTCAATTAAAAAAGGGTAATTATACCTGTTTTATAAGAAATTTCCACTATAACAGTTGGTTCTAATTTACAGTTAGGCAATGACTTCAGTACCATCAAGTTTTCTTTTTCCTATAAAGGGGAGAGGTAGGAAGGTTTCTCAGCATCTGGAAGGTAAACTTCATTAGGGCCCATTATAAACAGTTAATCCCAGTAGAATTCAGAGAGATTCTCAGTGTCTGTGACTCTAGCAGTTTGAGGTTCCTCTTTCTTTAATATTCAGATGGGTTAGCCTCTCTGCTGGCATTTCCCAGTTCATCCTGCACAGCAAAAGTTGTATGTGTTCAGGCATTCATATTGATGTTTTTATCTGTGGGAACATACAAATCTCCCATTGTTAGTTTCAAGATCTCAAAATTGAAAATTTATCAATAAGTTTGGAACACAGAGTTTTCCATTTGTATCCCAGAAGAGATACTACACCACCTCCCACCTCCCTCTTTTTGTTTTTTAAATTTTTTTTTATTTCTGTATGTGTATGAATGTACTATCTGCCTGCAAGTTTGTGCACCCGTGTCGTGCAATGCTGCGGAGGTCAGAAGAGGGTCTCGGATTCCCCTGGAACTGGAGTTCTCCTGGAATTGGAGTTTCAGATGGTTCTCAGCCGCCATGCGGGTGCTGGGGATCGAACCCGGGTCCTCTGTAAGAGCGGTCGGCGCTCTTAACCGCTAGGCCATCTCTCCAGCCCTGTTTTTTTTTAATTTTTATGTTTTGACCTATAGATGCCTAAGTTGTATTACAGGTACCCATAAACAGGAGCAAAGGCATAAGTTTTCGTTAAATTTACCAAAACTGTTTATCATTGACTGTATGCTACTTATTTGGGAAGTAAACTTAAACTTAATTCCTTTAAATTGTCCTACAAGTAAAAGAAAGTGTTACAATGTGATATTGTATGACTCAGAAAAATATAGAGACCATTTGTGCACCTTAATCCCAAAGTTATTGCTGGAAGTTCAACACAAATTATAAGTAAAACAATTAACATTTTATATTCCCAATTAGTTCAAATGTATTACCATTTTCACCAAAACCTACAACCGAATTTAACTACTCTAAATATTTCACTAAGCCTTAAAATATCCTATAATATGTGGACAAAGCTTGGGAAGAGTTGAGTACCTGCCAAATAAATTGCACTGCTCAATAAAGCTATATGACTAGACTATAACTTCAGAGAAATCAATTCCTTTAACTTATATGGTTTATTTTGTATTTCTGTGTAAATCTCTACTGAAATAACTCTCTATATAAATATATGTTATTTTTAAGTATACCCATTTAAACTGCAAATCTTACAGAGTGGATTTTAATGACTATCTCCCTCCAGGCTCCTGGCCTTCTTCAGGCCTGGCATGAAAACCTGCTTTAAAGACTTCTCAGTATCTAGCTCCTATTTATTTTTATTTATGAGTACAAGCATCCTTCATGTAAAACCAATTTGTAAACAGCTGTGCCCAAACCCAAAGAGTCCAAGGCTCCCACCATCCAGCCGGAGGGGCGTGTATGTACAGTCAAGTTCATCAAATAAGTGTCCAGACTATATTGCTGTAGTTTTACCATTCAACCCAATCGCAGCCCTTATATTCTACCATGCCCCCTTGTCCGCAGATTATTCCCTCAGCTTAGAAAAGGGGCTCAGGTGGATGAGAAGCAGAACAGTCTATTTTGTCTGGAGATGTCATTTGGGACTCTGAACATGTCTGGCTGTTTCCTTTCATGGGCTGACAGTTTGTCCAGGAATAACCTTTCAATCCTACTAATGAAGCACAAGCGATTAGATATGTAGGTATTTAAACAGTGCTAATTATTATGGTAGGTTACTTTGGTATAAACACTAAAAGGTGACAAGGTCTTACTGTGACTTATAACATCTCCTAATCACTAGAGGATGTAAGCTTGTGGCATCATCCATGAGTTATTCCTCCAATGAGAGAGCTAATAGCCAATTAGGTTTGTGATATACAGATATGTGGCTGCCACTGCTGCACAGTATTTCCAAGCAGGTGAGGTGTAGCTGATGTTGACAGAGGAGTCTTGCTTAACTCAAGGAGACCAACATTTACTTTATTTGTTCAGTGGCCTTTGGGAACACACTCTGGTATTCCAGAGACGAACTGTACACTTGCAATTGCCATCTCAATACAACCTTCTCATGCTTACATAAAGTCTTCGACAGCAGGGCCTGACCACCTCTCTTCTTGAAGGTATCCCAGTTTACAGGCAAGAAGACTTTACCTTTGGGGGGGGGACTTGGATCCCCTGGCCAACATCTCCTTGGCAGAATAATCCATTCCCGATATCAGAGCTCTCCTGTATTAATATAGTTTGCTTATATGCACAGCTTAAAGAGACTTTAGTATTATATTTGGTTCTGAATAGAGAATAATCCTTTTCACAGTTCCTGTCTATTAGTCAATTAAAGAAAGCAGTTTTACTAGTTTTATAAGAGATTACCTCTATAAAAGTCAGCTCTAATTTACAGTTAGAGAATGACTTCATTACCACCATGTTTTTCTTTGTTCTATGAAAAAGAGGTAAGGAAGTCCCTCATATTAAAACTGTGCAGCTCCTAGGAGGTAAGGTTCATTAGGACTCACTATAAACAGTTATTACACATATGGTCCTCAGAGATGTTTGATGCCTGTAGTAGTCTGAGGCTTTTCTTCCTTTTAGTATTAAGATGGGCCAACTTCTCTGTTGGTATTTTTTGGTACAACCTACACGATAGAAGGCTGTATCTTTTCTTTCTCAGTCATTAAGTTGCTGACGTTTTGACCTGTGGGAACATACAAATCTTTTCCCATAGTTAGTTTTAAGGTTAAATTGAAATTTTTTGAAAAAAAGGTTTAATATATAACTGTATCCCCCATTTTGTTATTTTAGGTTTTTATTTTTTTGACCCATGAGTCTCAAAGAGTCAGTTGTAGTACACATACCTATAGGCAGGAATCGAGGAGTAAATTTCACCAAATTTATCCAAGCTGTTTTGGGGGACTGTATGTTGTTAATTTGGGAAGCAAACTTAATTCCTTAAGTTAAATTATCCTACAGGTAAAAAGAGAATGTTACAAGATGATACTGTATACCACAAAATTTATAGAGAACATTTGTATATGTTAATCCCAAAGTTATTGTTATATAGATTTTAAGTAAAATACCATTTAATTTTAAATTAAATATACATTAATAAAATATAGACCTGTGTCCCTCTCCTACCCCTCCCACCCCTCCCGGTTCACTATTTCAGTCAGTTTTCTGATGCAGTCTTTCTGTTGTTGTTCTTTTAATGTGCATCCCTTTCCAAAAGAAATATTTACAGCTGAGTTATTGACGCTAGCATCCACAGATGAGGGATACCATTTGGAGTTTCTTTATCTGGGACTGTCTTACTTCACTTAATATAATATCTTCTAGTTCCATCATTTATCTGCAAAGTTCACGATGTTGTCTTTACCTCTGCATAGAACTCCATTGTGTACATGTACCACATTTTCTCCATCCACTCGTCAGTTGAGGGGCATTTGGGTTGGTTACAGCTTTTTGCTATTGTGAACAGAGCTGCAATAAATATAGCTGAGCATGTATTTCTGCAGTAAGATGAGTCTTGTGGGTATATACCCAGGAGTGATATGACTGGGTCAAATGGCAAGCTCATTTTGAGTCTTCCAAGGGTTCTCCACACTGCTTTCCATAGTGGCTATACAAGTTTACATTCCCACCAGCAATGGATGAGTGTTCCTCTTTCCTCACACCCTCTCCAGCACTTGGTATCATTCATTTTCCTGATCCTAGCCAGTCTTATTGGAGTAAGATGATATCTCAAAGTGGTTTTAATTTAATTTGCATTTCCTTAATTATTAGCGATTCTGAACACTTCTTAAGATGTTTCTCGGCCATCTCTAATTCCTCCTCTGTGAAGTCTCTATTCAGATCTTTGCTCCATCTTTTGAGTGATTCATTTGTTTTATTTCTTCTTTGTTTTTTGAGTAGCTTGTATACGCTGGAAATCAATGCTTTGTCAGATGAATCTGCAGTGAAGTTTTCCTCCCACTCTGTGAATTTTCTCTTCACTTCCTTGATTGTTTTTTTGATGTACAGAAGCTTTTGAGTTTAATGAGGTCCCATTTGTCAATTGTTGATCTTATTTCTTGTGCAGCTGCTGTCCGATTTAGGAAGTCTTTTCCTGCACCTATGTCTTGTAGTCTGCTGCCAAGTTTTATTTTTTTCTATCACCTACAGAGTTTGGGGTTTCACGTTGAGGTCTTTGATCCATCTGGGATTGACTTTTGTACAAGGTGAGAGGTAGGGGTTTTAATTTCATTCTTCTACAGGTGGTGATCCAGTTTTGCCAACACCACATGCTGAAGACGCTGACTTTCCTCCATTCTGTCTTCTTCGCCCCCTTGTCAAATATGAGGTGGCTGAAATTGTATGTTCTGAGGTTTGGATCTTCAGTTTTATTCCATTGGTCAACTGGTCTGTTTTTGTGCCAGTACCAAGCTGTTTTTATGACTATAGCCCTGTAGTATAGTTTGATGTCTGTTATAGTGATCCCCCCTGTATTGCTCTTTTTGCTCAGGGTTGCTTTAGCTATTCGGGGTCTTTTGTTTTTCCAAATGAAATTGAGGATATTTTCCAAGCCTGTGAAGAAGCTCTTGGGGATTTTGATTGGGATTGCATTAAATCTGTACACGAGTTTGGGTAGAATGGATATTTTTACTATATTTATTTTCCCAGTCCATGAGCATGGGAGGTTTGTCCATCTTCTGATGTCTTCTTCAATTTCCTTGCTCAGGGGTTTAACTTTTTTGTTGTAGAGATCCTTTATGTCTTTGGTTAGGTTTGTTCCTATGTATTTTATTGTTTTTGAGGCTATTGTGAGTGGGAAGGTTTCCTTGAATTCCTTCTTCAGTTGCTTGTTGTTGGTGTAAAGAAAGGCTACTGATTTTTCTAGATTTATTTTGTATCCTGCCACTTTACTGAAGCTCTTAATTGTTTCTAGGAGTTTTGTGGTGGAGTTCTTAGCATCCCTTAGGTAGACAATCATATCATCAGCAAAAAGGGATAGCTTGAATTATTCTTTTCCAATTAGAACTCCTTTAATTTCCTTTTCTTGCCTTATTACCCTAGCAAGGGTTTCAAGCACTATATTGAAGAGGAGTGGTGACAGGGGGCAGCCTTGCCGAGTTCCTACCTTTAAGGGGAATACTTCTGTCATTTCTCCATTTAGGATAATATTGGCTGTGGGTTTCCTGTATATGTCTTTGATTACATTGAGGAATGATCCCTCCAGTCCAATTCCCTCTATGACTTTAAGCATGAAGGGATGCTGGATTTTGTCAAAGGCTTTCTCTGTGTCAATTGAGATGATGTCTCAATGTTTTGTCTTTCAGTCCATTTATATGCTTGATGATATTTATTGATTTTCATATGTTGAACCATCCCTGCATCTATGGTATGAATCCAACTTGGTCATGATGGATGATCTTCTTGATGTGGGTCTGTATGTGATTTGCCAGTATCTTGTTTAGGATTTTGGCATCTGTCTTCATTAGTGAGATGGATCTATGGGTCTCCTTTTTGGTTGTATCTTTGCCTGGTTTTGGTATTAGAGTGATGCTGGCTTCATAGAAGGAATCTGGGAGAACTCCCTCTGTTCGTATCCTTCTAAACAGCTTGAGTAGTAATGGTTGTAAGTCTTTTTGAAATATTTTATAGAATTCTGCCCTGAAACCATCTGAGCCTGAGCATCTTTTGGTTGGGAGGCTACTTATTACATCTTCAATTTCTTCGTATATTATTGGACTATTTACGCTGTCGGTCTCTTCTTGGTTGAGCTTTGGTGATTCCCAGGATTTCAGATATTCATCCATGTCTTCTACGTTTTCTTTTTTATTTATTTTTTATGTGTATGAATGTACTGTCTGCATGCAGGTCTGTGCATCTGTGTCGTGCAATGCCGCAGAGGTCAGAAGAGGGTCTCAGATTCCCCTGGAACTACAGATGGCTTTTAGCTGCCATGTGGGTGCTGGGGATTGAACCTGGGTCCTCTGCAAGAGCAGTTGGTACTCTTAACCACTAGGCTATCTCTCCAGCCCGTCTTCTAGGTAGATTATAGGTTTTTGAAGTATTCCTGTATGATTGTCTGGATATTTTCATTGTCTGTTGTGATATTTCCCCTTTCATCACAGATTCTATTGATTTGGAGTTGTTCCTTCTTTTTTTTTAACTGGGCTAGAGGTCTGACTATCTTGTTTATTCTCTCAGAGAAGCAACTTTTGGATTCATTGATTTTTTTGTATAGTTTTTTTTGTTTCTATTTCATTGATCTCTGCTCTGAGTTTTGTTATTTCTACTTGTCTGCTGTGTTTAGGGTTCATTTGTTGTTGTCTCTCAAGTATTTTTAGCTACAGTGTTAGATCATTCACTTGTGCTCTTTCTGGTTGTTGTTTTTTTAATGTAGGCACTTAGAGCTGTAAACTTCCCTCTTAGGACTGCTTTTAAAGTGTCCCATAGATTTTCCTGTGTTGTATTATCATTGTCATTCAGTTCCAGGAATGTTTTTATTTCTTTCTTTATTTCTTCCTTGACCCATTCATTACTCAGGAGAGTGTTGTTCAGTCTCCATGTGTTCTTGTAGGTTGTAGAGTTTATCCTGGTGTTGATATTGAGTTTTATTGCACTGTGGTCTGATAGAATGCATGAGATTATTTCTATCTTTTTGTATTTGTTGAGTTTTTCCCTGTGTTCCAGTATATGGTCTATTTTGGAGAATATTCCGTGGGGTGCTGAGTAGAAAGTGTATTCTCTGGTGTTCGAGTGAAATATTCAATAGATGTTTGTAAGGTCCATTTGGTGTATTGTATCATTCTGTTCAGATGTCTCTCTGTTTATCCTTTGTCCTGTTGATCTGTCTAAAAGACTTAGTGGGGTATTGAAGTCTCCTATTATTAGTGTGCTGGGGTTAATCTGTGCCTTGAGGTCCTGAAGAATTGTCTTTATAAAGTTTGGTGCACCAGGGTTTGGTGCATATATATTCATGATTGTGAGATCTTCATTGTAAATTGTTCCTTTAATAAAGATGTAATGGCCCTCTTTGTCTCTTTTGATTTCTTTTGCTTTGAAATCTATTTTGTCTGATATTAGAATAGTAACACCTGCTTTCTTTTTGGTACCATTTGCTTGGAATACTTTCTTCCAACCCTTCACCTTAAGTTGGTGCCTATTCTTGAAATTGAGATGGGTTTCTCGTAGACAGCATATAGAATGCTTCTGTTTCCTAATCCATTCTCCCAGTCTATGCCTTTTGATTGGGGAGTTTAGCCCATTAATATTTAAGGTAATACTTGAAATATGAATGTTGCTTCCTTTCACCTTATTATCCATTTGGACTTTTAGTCTCTGATTCTACTCCTATGGTTATGTTTTTATTAGTTTCTTTTCCTAGGTGCTTGAGGATATTTGCTCCTCTCTTGTGCCCTTTGAATTGCTTCAAGTATTTTCTTAAGAGTTGGTTTTCTGGACATGTATTCTATCATCTTGTTTATGTCATGGAAAATTTTTCTCTCTCCTTCAACTATAATTGACATTTTTGTTGGGTAAAGTATTCTGGGTTGGCATCCATAGTCCTTTAACACTGGGAATTCTTTGCTCCATGTTCTTCTTGCTTTCGTGGTTTGCGCCAACAAGTCAGTTGTAATTCTGATGGGTTTCCCTTTGTATGTGACTTGTTTTTCTTTTGTTGCCATCGGAATTTGTCTTTGTTTTGGGCATCTAACATTTTAACTGTGAAATGGCGTGGGGAGTTTCTTTTCTGATCTTGTCTATTTAGAGTCCTATGTGCTTCTAGTATTTGTATGGGTTTGTCTATTTTTAGTTTGGGAAAATTTTCATCTATTATTCTGTTGAAGATCTGATCAGTACTATTCTCTTAAGATTCTTCTCCTTCCTCTATTCCAATGATGTGGAGGTTTGATCTTTTCATAGTGTCCCATATTTCCTGGTTGTTCCACTTTTGTGTATTTTTAAATTTTCCATATTCTTTATTTGAGCTTTTTAGTTGCTCTGTGTTATCTTTCAGATCTGATATTTTTTGTTCTGCCTCCTCCATTCTATTTCTGAGTCTTTTTCCTTTCCTTTCTTCTTGATTGGATGAGTGTTCTATTTCCTTTTTCATTTCATCCTGTGATTTCTTTAGTATTTCCATTTCCTTTTTGAGCTTCTCAATCTCTTCTTGGTGCTCCTTACTTCGTTGGTTGGCTTCCTTTTTCAGTGTTTCTACTTCCTTTCGGAGTTTGTTTTTTTCTCCCTCTAGTTCTTTCTGGAGTTTGTCAATCTCTTTCTTTAGTTCTTTCCTAAGTTTGTCATTGTATCCCTCTAGGTCCTTTTTGAGTTTTTCATTCTCTCTCTTTAGTTCTCTGAATTCTTCTTTATTTTCTTTAATTTCCCTGCATGGGTCTGCAATTATGCCTCTAAGATCTGTTCCTTGGGTCACCTCCAGGGGGATCCCATTGTAGCTATCTCCTACAGGGTTGGTAGAGCTTGGTGTGGAATTATCCTGCACTTTTCCCATGTTGTCCCTTAGTCGTGTCCCTGGCATGTGGGTTTCCCTTTTGTGATTCAAATCACAAACACACTGTGTTGAAGGCTGAAGGCTTGTTTTGTTTTGCTTCCCTCCTTCTGATGCTTTTTTCCCCCTCCTTATTTATGGAGTGTTGACTTCTCTAGGTATCAGGCTTTCACTATTGTTTATATATTGGATATTGGAAGTCTAAGTCACTCTTCCTTTCCTGTTCTGAGGGTTCCAAAAAATAAAATCCACTTGGGCTGGAGAGATGGCCTAGCAGTTAAGAGCGCCGACCGCTCTTGCAGAGGACCCGGGTTCGATCCCCAGCACCCACATGGCGGCCAAGAGCCGTCTGAAACTCCAATTCCAGGAGAACTCCAGTTCCAGGGGAATCCGACGCCCTCTTCTGACCTCTGCGGCGTTGCACGTCACGGGTGCACAGACTTGCATGCAGACAATACATTCATACACATATGGAAATAAATAAAATTGAAAAAACAATCACTGGATATCTGCTTCTAAATGCCATTTGGGGGCGGGGGGGGGGGGGGGCCAATGGAGACTTAAACCTGACTGGAGCAGCATTGGACTCTTATCCACATTCCAGGTGGTCCTAGAAAGCAAGGTGGGAACCTGAGCCCGCCCCCCATGGCCTCACTATGGCACCAGAGCCGGACCCAGAGCCAGAGCAGCTTCTGGCTGCAAGGGGGAAGGGTGACCCGGCCCGGGCAACCACATGCTGCAAGGGTTTAGCTCTCAGACCTAGGCCTGCCGGCCACCAGCCCCTCTGCCACAAACCAGCAAATCAATTGTCCAGCACCCCAAGAGTCAATCTGTTCTTAGTTCTACCTGACTGGAGTGGTACTGGGCTCCTATCCCTGTTCCAGGTGGTCCTAGCCAGCAAGGCTGGAACCTCATCCCCCCCATGGTATCAGGTTTTATGTTGATGCTCTTGATCCATCTGTAGTTGAGTTTTGTGCAGCATGAAAGACAGGAATGTAATTTCATGTTACAATATAGTTTTATATTAGTATAGCTCTGTAGTATTAGTTGAAACTTGAAATCATGCATGATAATTGTTCCAAATATTCATTTATGGTTCAGGGGTTTTGGCTATCCATGTGTGTGCGTGTATGTTTGTTTCCACATGAAGTTTAAGAATATTTTTAAATTTTTGTAAAAAATTGTTTGGGAATCTTAATTAGATTGTCTTGAGTCTGCAGATTAGTTTTGGTTAGGATGGCCATTTTCAAGATATTGATCCTACTTATTTAGAAGAATGGGAGATTTTTCTCTCTTCTGATATTTCCTACAAATTATTTCTTCAATATATTAATAGTTTTTTTAATGTACGAGTCTTTCATTCCCTGCTTGGATTTATTGCTTCTGTAGCCCAGAAAGAGTTAATAGAGAACAGCATTTAATTCAGGCTCACAGCTCCACCCAGACAGGGACAAGAGTATCTGAAACCGGAACTCTTTATTACAACCTTTGATCTGTGAATTAAACATCCTGGGGGAGCCTCCATCTGTCTCATGTTAGTGTTAAACTGTCTTCCTTGCTTTTATCCTTTTTATGTATTGCTCTTAAGTAAGTTAGAGCCTCCCTCCAAAGTTGTAATTCTCCTAAAAGCTTTTCTCCCCACCCCCCCTCACTTCTTTGATGTAAACACATTCTTTAGAACCTTGGCTTTTTTGCATGCTTTTCTAGCCATGAGCTTTCTCCATATATATAGCCTGTAACAAAAACTAGGAGGAGGTTTACTAGAGAGAGAGAGGGTCACTAGAAAGGTAAAGGTTCACTAGAGAGATAGAGGTTCACTAGAGAGGTAGAGGTTCACTAGAAAGGTAAAGGTTCACTAGAGTGGTAGAGGTTCACTAGAGAAGAAGAGGTTTGGCTTAAAAGAGGCTTTTGTCTGAGTAGAGTTTTGCCTAGAATCTCAGCTGTTAAATAAAGAAACTTGGAACTTACTCAGAACTTGTGTAATTTGTGTCTAAAGAGGTATCTATGGTAAATGGTGGCTTAGCCTCCCAGGATACTGCGCAACTCACAGAGAGCAGGAGTGGGAAATGGGCTCCCCATATTGCAATATTTGTTTTCATGTTCTAGTGAAAGAGATAATTTCCCTAGTTTCTTTCCCAGTGTATTTGTTGTTGGCATACAGAAAGGCTAATTAATTTTGTATTTATCCTCTACTTTGTTGAATGTATTTATCAACTCCAGGAGTTTTCCAGTGGAGATTTTATGATATAGATGATAGATAGATGATAGATAGATGGTATAGATGATAGATAGATGATAGATAGATGGTATAGATGATAGATAGATAGATAATAAATAGATAGATACATACATACATACATAATAAATCGATAGATAGATGCAAATCATCTACAAATAAGGATGCTTTAACTTCTGTCATTCTGATTTGTATCTCCTTAATCTCTTTTTTTCTATTCTTTTTATTGAAGTTTTGTGTATTTCATACAACATTTCTTAATCAAGTTTAGATCCAATTTCCTTTCCTTGCCCCTCCCTTGAAGAGCTCGTGTATTCTGCTATACAAGTCTTTCACCTGTTTCTCAGTACTTTTTAATTTTTTTTGATGCTGAAATTTACTGTTTCAGTCAGTTCTTTGACCCATTTTTGTTGTTGTTCCTTTCCATTTATATCATTCCAAAATATGCCTATATGGATGCCACAGATATACCAAAATTATGACCTCTGAAAATAAACTCTAGGTTAATTCCAAATCATGTTTAGGGTTTTATATTTTGATAGTAGGATTGTATGCAGGTAAAGAAACAATGTTACTCTACTTTTCTACATTACATAGCAAGTTGATGAGTAGCATCAGGTATTATATTTACTAAAAAATAAAGAAATAAGCAGGAATTACTCAGTTTTCCTTTTAAAGAGAGAATTGGTGCTGGCATCCACAAATGAGGGACACCATACATCATTTGTTTTTCTTGGACTGTGTTACTTCACTTAGCATAATGGCTTCGAGTTCCAGCTAGTTTACCTGCAAAGTTCATGATGTAGTCTTTCTTTACCACTGCATAAAACTCCATTGTGTAGATGAACCACATTTTCACTATCCACTTCTTGATTGAGGGACACTTGGGTTGCTTCCAGCTCTTCACTATTCTGAAAAGAACTTCAATAAATATAGATGTTCATGTATGTGAGAGGATGAGTCTTATGGGTATATACTCAGGATTAGTATGCCTGGGTCTGGTGGTAGGCTCATTTTCAGTTTCTAAGCATTCTTCACACTGCTTTCCATAGGGGTTGCATGACTTTGCATTCCCACCAGCAGCATATGAGTGCTCCCCTTTCCCCACAACCTCTCCAGCATTTGATATTATTTGTTTTCTTGACCATAGCTAGTCTTACTGAAGTAAAATGAAATCTTCGGGTGATTTTAATTTGTGTTTCCTTAATTATTAGTGATGCTGAAAACTTTTTAAGATGTTTCTCAGCCATCTTTACTTCTTTATTTGTGAAGTTTCTTTCACAGCTCTTTGCTTCATCTTCTGAGTGGGTCATTTGTTTTCTTCCTCCTTTGTTTTTTGAGTAATTTGTATACTCTGGATGTTAATGCTCTCTCAGATGTATCACTGGTGAAGATTTCCTCCCATACTGTGGGTTTTCTCTCCACTTCCTTGATTGTTTCTTTCACTGTACAGAAGCTCTTGAATTTAATAAGGTGCCATTTGTCAATTGTTGACTTTATTTTTTGTGCAGCTGCTGCCTGACTTAGTCTTTCTCAGGCCAGCCTGGTCTACAGAGTGAGTTCCAGGACAGCTGGGCTATAGAGAGACCCTATCTCGAAAAGACAAAAAAAAAAAAAAAAGAAAGTCTTTCCCAATGACTGTGACATGTAGGTTACTACCAACATTTTCTTCTATCATTTTCAGGTTTCACATTGAGGTCTTTTATCCACTTGCAATTGATTTTTGTACTTAGTCAGAGGTAGATGTTTAGCTTTATTCTTCTACAAGTGGTTGATCCAGTTACGCCAGCACCATTTGCTGAAGATGCTGTCTTTCCTCCATTGAGTCTTCTTGGCCCCTTTGTCAAATATGAGGTGGCTGAAATTGGATGTGCTCAGGTTCAGATCTTCAATTTTCTTTCATTAATCTACGGATATGTTTTTGTACCAATACCAGGCTGTTTTTATGACTATAGCCCTGTAATAATAATATATTTTGAAGTCTGGCATGATAACACCCCCTGTATTTGATGTTTTTACTTAGGACTGCTTTGGCTATCTGGGGTCTTTTGTTTCTCCATATGAACTTTAGGGTCATTTTTTCTAGGTCTGTGAAGAAGTTAATAGAGATTTTAATTGGGATTGCATTGAATCTGTATATTACTTTGGGTAGGATGGTCATTTTTACTATATTGATTCTTCCAATCCATGAGCATGTGAGGTATGATGGTTAATCCTGGGTGTCAACTTGACTAAACTAGGGATGAACAAATATGAGAAAGAGATCTTCAGATCAGACTACTTCAAACCAGATGGCCCACCCTAAATGTAGGCGTTACCTTCTGCCGGCAGGCAGTATAAAAGGCCATGGCAGAGGGAGCTGGTCGCTTTTGCCTGTGGCTTGCCTTCTCTCTCACTGGTGAGTTTGCTTGCTGCTGTGTTCAACCCTTTGGATTCCAGTGTGTACTGAGACCAGCAGATCTCCTGGAATCCATCGGGCCTTCAGCAACAGATTGGGACTACTGAGACATCCAGCCTTGCAGACTGAGCAGTTCCCTGGATTCTCAGCCTTTCCAGTGTGGCACTGCAGCTATTTCTGGACTCCTTGAATTCTATCTGTGAGAAAATCAATAAATCTGTATATAGCTATATATTCGTTCTATTGATTCTGTTTCTTTAGAGAACCCTGACTAATACAGATTTTGGTACCAGAAGTGGTTCTAGAGAAACAGAATTGAAAGGTTGAATTTCTTTAGTGGGCTTGGTAGTTTCTGGAGCCATCTCTCCAACACAATGAAGCATAGAGTTACTGAAGGCTCTCCTGGTGGCATGAAGAGGAACAATAATCCTTAGCACAGACTATTTGATGTAATTAAGAAGATAGATCCATTTGAGTCACCTAACTCGCCTCTTGAGAGGAGCAAGGAATTTAGCTACTCTCTATATAAAACTTTTGAGAAATTGCAGAAAAATAAGGAAAATAATGATGTTGGCTGGTTGCTCCTAGCATCTCTGGATAAAGTGATAGAGGAAAATAAGGAGCTCAGTGATAAAATTAACCAGCTCCAGATTTGCAACAACAATTTAAAGTTTTCAAAATGTGCCCTGGAAGAAAGTCTTCTCTCCAGCAGCCAAAGAGCTAAGGCTGCAGAAAAGCAGGCTGGAGCTCTTATTATTCATTTGGCTGATTTACAATGCAAATTTAATTTCCAGCTACAAAGAGTGTCAGCAGTCAAAGTGAGATCACTGGTGGAGAAAAGGTAAAACCCTGAAACTTGGGATGGAGATGTGTGGGAGAACCACGATGATAAGGAGTTTGAGCCCTCAGATTCTGAGGGATTTACTTTATCTGAGGAATTAATCTCCCCACCCTCAGCAGAGAATGCATTCCCACACCCTGCAGACCCACCCTCCCCACCCTTGCCTGAGAAAACCAATCTTCCCTTCCCAGAGGGAGTTAATGTCCCTCAGTGCCCAGCAATTGTTGCCTCTAGACCTACAACCAGAGTAAAGGCTAAGTAAGCCCCTAGAGAAGAGATAGAAAGTGTGGTCCATGAGGAGGTGCACTACACCACTAAAGAAATTAATGAGCTTGCTAATTTATTCCGGCAGAAGCCTAACTAACGTATATGTGTGGAAATGGATTTTAAGGGTGTGGGATAATGGTGGAAGGAATATAAAATTGGATCAGACTGAGTTTATTGATATGGGCCCACTGAGTAGAGATTCTAAGTTTAACATGGAAGCTTGAGTGGTTAAAAGAAGGTGTTAAAAGTTTATATGAGGGGCTGGAGAGATGGCCTAGCAGTCAAGAGCACCAACTGCTCTTGCAGAGGACACGGGTTTGATCCCTAGCACCCACATGGTGGCTGAGAACTGTCTTTGACTCCAGTTCCAGAGGAATTCGACACCCTCTTCTGGCCTCCGAGGCATTGTACAACATGGGTGCACAAACCTACATGCAGACAGTACATTCATACACATAAAAAAATAAATAAAATTTTTTTAAAGTTTATTTGATTGGCTGGCTGACGTATTTATTAAAACATGGCCTACTAACAGCAAGTTAGAGATGCGTGATATTCCTTGGCTTAGTACTGATGAAGGGATTGTGAGGATCAGGCAAATGGACATGCTCGAGTGGATTCGAAGTGTAAAACCACATTCTTCACAATGTGAGGGCCAAGAGGACATGACTTTCACTGAGTTTATAAGATGGAAAGTACTTTACTAGAGACACCAGAACATTTGAAGAGCTTTGTTTTTGCTCTATTTCTTATGCCAGATCTTACGGTTAGAGAAGTTGTTGCTCACTTGCATAAATTAAATGTACAACTAATAGGTTTAACAGGACCTCAGGGTAGGCATCAGGTGGCAGCACTAAATTGCCAAAGGCCAGATGAGCATAGTTACTGTAGTTATCATAATGGGCAGTGACAGAGCCATTCGTGAAAGGTTCACTGCTTGACAAAGTTCCAGTGACCTGACTCCTCTGGTTGAAGTCTGCTCTCCAGCTGACCTTGGTTTTTAATAATTCTCCTTATCATATTAATTCTTATTTTTCTGGCCTGCTTGACTTTCAGCTTTCTAGAAATTAGGGTACCTGCTTCTGCCTCAAGTAGGGGAACTGACACTTTTGCCTTTTCTAGAAATGAGTACTTTGTGAGAAATAATGGCACTGTGTACACAACTTAAAAGTATGATACAGTAGTAATTAAGAATTCCACTGAAACTATGTCATGCACAGATTGCTCAAATAAAGAAATGAATTTTTATTTCATGGTCAGGTTTAAACTAAAAAGAGGATTGTAGGACAAAGTGAAACTAAGTCCAGTAAAACAGTGGATTCTAGTGATCTGACTCAAAGTTTTGTAGCCCTTAGAAAATCACCTTAGCAGAAAGTATTAAAAACAGAAACTGAGGAAAACAATGGCCAGAATAAAAACAAGATATGAATCAAAACTACACCAGCCACAAAATGACTTACAGGTCGAGTGAACAAGGAACTAAAGTGAGAAAAATAAAGTTCTCTATTGTTAAAGCTTTAAAGCTCATTTTTTACACTGTCTAGCACCTATGTAACCACAAGGCATAAAGAATGAAGTCCTTAGAGTTAAAAGTTAACATTAACTTTGCTGTGCTGCAAAACTGTTAAATTGATTAGCTGAATAGCTGTACTATTATTGTTTCACCTTCTTGTTGTCTCAACTAAACGATTGTACCATTATTGACGTTTTACTGTTTTTGACATTAAGAATAATTTTAGGTGTGAATTTTCTGAAAAATATTTACGGGGAATTTGGGTTATTTTTTCATCTTTACCTTAGACTTACATAACATATGTTAGTCTTAGGACATATAAAAATAAACTTTAGGACCTGAGGAACAGAGAATAAAAGGAATTCGGCAGAGTGGCAAATTGGCAAGGCTCTCTGCACAGGATCAGAGAAGGCAAACGCTCTCTGATTCTTAGGTCAGGAATTTGGCAGAGTGGCAAGCCAAAAGGCCCTCTGCACAGGATCAGAAAAGGTAAATGCTCTCTGATCCTTAGGTCAAGAAATCAGCAGAGTGAAGAACCCAAGAGGTCCTCTGCACAGGAACAGAGAAGGCAAATGTTCTCTGATCTTTAGGTCAAGAAATCAGCAGAGTGAAGAATCCAAGAGATTCTCTGCACAGGAGCAGGGAAGATAGATGCTCCTCAGGTCATGAAAAAAAAGAGAGATTCTTGTGTCTTATTTGATTAATTTCTTTGCTCCCTTTACAACCACCCACTTCAGGAACTGAAACTGCTGGAGCTGGACACCAGCAAGGCAGCAAAGGCAAAACAATGCCTATAATGGCATGACCTGAATGGATCTTTGGAACTGGCTAATTAATCATGGTTTTCCCAGGAACCAAATCCATAAGAAGCCTACTAAGTTTTTATTTGATCTGTATAAGCAGAAAAGCTCTAGAACAAATGACAGAACTTCAACATTGGATTTTATCAATAGCAAATCCTGTCCAGTCGACCAGTTTCCAGACTTGAGACAGTTCACAGACCCAGAACCCCTTGAATGAAGGGGTGGTTGGGTTCTGATGAGGAAGGACCTTGTCACAATACCAAAGAGTTATGCTGTTTGCCTTCTTCCTGTCCTTCCCCAGAGGGACCTGGGGCCTTTTACTAGGTTAACTGTACACTGGGGAAAGGTAAATAATCAGACTTTTCAAGGCCTATTGGATACTGGTTCTGAGTTGACACCAATCCCAGGAGACCCTAAGAAGGATTAGCATTGTGGGCCCTCCAGTTAAAGTAGGGGCCTATGGAGGTCAGGTGATAAATAGAGTTTTGGCTGAAGTCCAACTCACAGTGGGCCCAGTGGGTCCCAGAACTCATCCTGTGGTTATTTCCCCAGTCCCAGAATGTATAATTAAGATAGATATACTTAGAAATTGGCAGAATTCCCACATTGGTTCCCTGACTGGACTGAAGGACAAAAAACACACAATCATCTCAATTATTGCAGAAAAAGCCTTCAACAAAATACAGCATCCCTTCATGATTAAAGTACTAGAGGGAATTGGACTGTAAGGATCATTCCTCAACATAATCAAAGCCAAATACAAGAAAACCACAGCCAGCATCATACTAAATGGAGAAAAGTTAGAAGGATTCCCCATAAATGTAGGAACCCAACAAGGCTGCCCCCTGTCACCACTCCTCTTCAACACAGTGCTTGAAACACTGGCTAAGGCAATAAGGCAAGAAAAGGAAATTAAAGGAATACTAATTGGAAAAGAGGAAGTAAAACTATCCCTTTTTGCAGATGATATGATAGTTTACCTAAAGGATGCTAAAAACTCTACCAGAAAACTCCTAGAAATGACTAGGAGTTACAGTAAAGTGGTGGATTAAACCAACCACAAGCAACTGAAGAAGGAATATAAGGAAACCTTCCCACTCACAATAGCCTCAAAAACAATGAAATACCTAGGAATAATCTTATCCAAAGACACCAAAGATCTCTACAACAAAAAATATGAACTCCTGAAGAAGGAGATTGAAGAAGACATCAGAAGATAGAAAGACCTCCCATGCTCATGGATTGGAAAAATTAATATAGTAAAAATGTCCATTCTACCCAAATTAATATATCAATTCAACACAATTCCAATTAAAATCCCCAGGACATTCTTCACTGGCTTGGAAAAAAATTCTTAAATTCATACGGAACAACAAAAATCCTGAATAGCCAAAGCAACTCTGAGTGAAGAGGCATTTGGGACTCACATTGGAATACAGGCAAGGAGAAGCCCATATGCCAGGAACACGAAGAAGAGACAACATGGGAAAGGTACAGGATAATCCCACACCAAGCTCTACCAACCCTGTGGAAGACTCCTACAGTGGGATGCCCCTGGGGATGGCCCAGGACACAGATAGCAGAAGCACAATTGTGAACATACTAAAAGAGGTACAAGATTATAAAGAGCAAATCAAAGAATTAAGACAAGAGAATGAAGAACTCAAGAAGGACCTAGAGAGAGAGAATGACAAAGTCCAGAAGGAAGGAAGTGGAAACACTGAAAAGATACCATGCTGAAAAAGATAAGGAAACCAAAGAGCAAAGCAAAGAGCTACAGGAAGAGATTAAGATGCTCCAAAAAGGAAGGAGAAATACTAAAGAGATCAGAAGAGGAAATGAAAAAGGAAATCAAACACTCATCCAATCAAGAGGAAAGGAATGGATAAAGCCTGAGAAGCAGAATGGAGGAAGCAGAACAAAGAATATCAGACCTGGAAGATAACACAGAACAACTAAAAAGCTCAAGTAAAGAGTAAGAAAATTTTTAAAATACACAAAAGTGGAACAACCAGGAACTGTGGGACACTATGAAAAGATCAAACCTCCACATCATAGGAATAGAGGAAGGAGAAGAATCCCAAGAGAATGGTATTGATCAGATCTTCAACAGAATAATAGATGAAAACTTCCCCAAACTAAAAAAAGACAAACCAATACAAATACAAGAAGCACATAGAACTCCAAACAGACAAGATCAGAAAAGAAATTCTCCACGCCACATCATAGTTAAAATGCTAGACACCCAAAACAAAGACAAAATCCTTAAAGCCACAAGAGAAAAACAACAAGTGACCTATAAGGGGAAACCTATCAGAATTACAACTGACTTCTCAATGCAAACTATGAAAGCAAGAAGAACCTGGAGCAAAGCATTCCCAGTGTTAAAGGACAATAGATGCCAACCCAGGTTACTATACCCAGCAAAAATGTCAATTATAGTTGAAGGAGAGAGAAAAACCTTCCATGACATAAACAAGTTGAAAGAATACATGTCCGGAAAACCAACCCTTCAGAGAATACTTGAAGCAATTCAAAGGACAGAAGAAAGGAACAACCATCCCCAGGCACCTAGAAAGAGAAATCAGTAAAATCATAACTGCAGAAGTAGACATAAACTAAAACTGCAAATGGATAATAAGGCAAAAGGAAGCAACACAAACCTATCAGTCATAACCTTAAATATTAATGGACTAAATTCCCCAATCAAAACATATAGACTGGGAGATTGGGTTAGGAAACAGAACCCACCAATATGCTGTCTACAAGAAATACATCTTACCTTCAAGGTACCACATTAAAGTGAAAGGATGGAAAAAATATTCCAAGCAACTGGCACCAAAAAGAAAGCAGGTGTTGCTATTTTAATATCAGACAAAATAGACTTCAAAGTAAAAGAAATCAGAAGAGACAAAGAAGGCCACTACATTTTTATCAAAGGAAAAATTCACCAAGAAGATTTCATAAATATGAATATATATGCACCAAACTCTGGTGCACCAAACTTTATAAAGACAATTCTCAAGGACCACAAGTCACAGACTAACCCTAGTACATTCATAGTAGGGGACTTCAATACCCCACTGAGCCCTTTGGACAGGTCAACAGGACAAAGAATAAACAGAGAGACATCTGAACAAAAGAATGTGATACATCAAACAGACATCAACCAAATATTCCACCCTAATACCAGAGAATACGCTTTCTACTCAGCACCCCACAGAACATTCTCCGAAATCTGCCACATACTGGGACACAGAAGAAACCTCCACAAATACAAAAAGATTGAAATAACTTCATGCATTCTATCAGACCACAGTGCAATAAAGCTCAGCATCAACACCAGGAAAAGCCCTACTATCTACAAGAACACATCAAAACTAAACAACATACTCCTGAATAATGAATGGGTCAAGGAAGAGATAAAGAAAGAAATAAAAGCATTCCTGGAACTGAATAACAATGATAATACAACACAACGAACCTATGGGATACCTGAAAAACAGTCTTAAGCGGGAAGTTTATAGCCCTGGGTGCCTAAATTAGAAAAACAGAAAGAGCACAAGTGAACAATCTAACACTGCAGCTAAAAGCACTTGAGAGGCAACAACAGATGAACCCTAGACACAACAGACAGGAAGAAATAACAAAGATCAGAGCAGAAATCAATGAAATAGAAACAAAGAAAACAATACAAAAAATCAATGAATCCAAAAGTTGGTTCTTTGAAAAAATAAACAAGATAGATAGACCTCTAGCCCAGTTAACCAAAAGAAAGTAGGAACAACTCCAAATCAATACAATCCATGATGAAAAGGGAAATATTACCAGACAAGGAAAAGATCCAGAAAATCATATGGAAATACTTCAAAAACCTATACTCTAGCAAGTTTAAAAACCTAGAAGAAATGGATGAATATGTGAAATCTTGGGAATCCCCAAAGCTCAACGAAGAAGAGAGCAACAGCTTAAACAGACCCATAATATATGAAGAAATTGAAGATATAATAAGAAACCTCCCAACAAAAAAAATGCCCAGGCCCAGACGGTTTCACGGCAGAATTCTATAAAAGATTTCAAAAAGACCTACAACCATTATTATTGAAATTGTTTAGAAGGATACAATCAGAAGGAATTCTCCCAAATTCCTTCTATGAAGCCAGCATCACTCTATTACCAAAACCAGGCAAAGATACAACCAAAAAGAATTATAGACCCATCTCCCTCATGAACACAGATGCCAAAATTCTAAACAGGATACTGGCAAATCGCATACAGACTCATATCAAGAAGTTCATCCATCATGACCAAGTTGGATTCATACCAGAGATGCAGGGATGGGTCAACATATGAAAATCAATAAACATCATCAAGCATATAAATGGACTGAAAGACAAAAACCACACCATCATCTCAATTGACGCAGAAAAAGCCTTTGACAAAATCCAGCATCCCTTCATGCTTAAAGTCCTAGAGGGAATTAGATTGGCGTGATCATTCCTCAGTGTAATTAAAGCCATATACAGGAAACCCACAGGCAATATCATCCTCAAAAGGGAAATGACAGAAACATTTCCTTTAAAAGTAGGAATTCTACAAGGCTGCCTCCTGTTACCACTCTTCAATATAGTGCTTGATATAGTTGCTAGGGCAATAAGGTAAAAAAAGGAAATTAAAGGAGTTCTAATTGGAAAAGAGGAAGTCAAGCTATCCCTTTTGGCTGATGATATGATTATTTACTTAACGGATGCTAAAAACTCCACCAGAAAACTCCTAGAAACGATTAACAGCTTCAGCAAAGTGGCAGGATACAAAATCAACCTAAAAAAATCAGTAGCCTTTCTTTACACCAACAACAAGCAACTGGAGAAGGAATTCAAGGAGACCTTCCCACTCACAATAGCCTCAAAAACAATAAAATACCTAGGAACAAACCTAACCAAAGACACCAAAGATCTCTACAACAAAAGTTTTAAACCCTTAAAGAAAGAAATTGAAGAAGACATCAGAGGATGGAAAAACCTCCCATGCTCATGGATTGGGAAAATTAATATAGTAAAACTGTCCTTTCTACCCAAACTCTTGTATAGATTTAATGCAATCCCAATTAAAATCCCCAAGAGTTTCTTCACAGGCTTGGAAAAAAAGTCAAGACCCCCGAATAGCCAAAACAACCCTGAGCGAAAAGAGCAACACAGGGGGGGATTGCTATACCAGACTTCAATCTATATTACAGGGATATAGTCATAAAAACAGCCTGGTACTGGCACAAAAACAGACCTGTTGACCAATGTAACAAAACTGAACATCCAAACTTGAGCACATACAATTTCAGTTATCTCATATTTGACAAGGGAGCCAAGAAGGCACAATGGAGAAAAGACAGCATCTTCAGCAAGTGGTGTTGGCAAAACTGAATCACCACTTGCAGAAGAATGAAATCAAACCCTTACCTCTCGCCCTGTACAAAAGTCAACTACACATGGATTAAAGACTTCAAAGTGAAACCCCAAACTCTGAAGGCAATAGAAGAAAAAGTTGGCAGCAGCCTACAAGACATAAGCGTAGGAAAAGACTTCCTAAATCAGACAGCAGCTGCGCAAGAATTAAGGTCGACAATTGACAAATGGGACCTCATTAAACTCAAAAGCTTCTGTACATCAAAAGAAACAATCAAGGAAGTGAAGAGAAATCCCACAGAGTGGGAGGAAACCTTCACTGCAGATACATCTGACAAAGACATTGATTTCCAGAATCTATAATACTAAAAACTAAGCTAAACAAAAAAAAAAAATGAAACAAAAAGAACCATAATAGATGGAGCAAAGAACTGAACAGAGACTTCACAAGTGAGGAATTAGGATGTTCTGAGAAACACCTCAAGACGTTCAACATCACTAATCATTAAGGAAATGCAAATCAAAACACCACTTTTAAAGATATCTATCTATAACTCCAATAAGACTGGCTAGGAACAAGAAACAAATGAAACCAAGTGCTGATGGAGAGGTTTTGGGGAAAGGGGGAACACTCATCCCACTGCTGGTGGGAATGTAAACTTGTACAACCACTTGGCAAGCAGTGTAGAGAACACTTGGAAGACTTGGATGAACTTGCCACCCACCAAACAGCCATTACCACTCCTTGGCATTGTACCCTCAGACTTATGACATCACAGAGATTATGCCGCCTATGTTTTTGTTGCACTCTCTTCACAAATGCAAGGAGCTGAACCAACCCAAATGTCCCCACAAATGATGAGGTGATAGGAGGTAAAATGCCGGTGGTACAAATGTACAAATGTAGTTCTATGCAGCAGTAAAGAAAGAAAGACGACATCACGAGCTTTGCAGGAAAATGGCTGGAGCTAGAGGACATCATGCTGATGAATAACACAGTCCCAGAAAAACAAACGATGAAGGTATCCCTCATCTGTGGATGCTAGTAGCATTACCCAGTTGTAAGTATTTTCTTGTGTAGGGCCCCCTGAGCTTTTGTCCAAAACAGTGGAGTGATGCTTTTGGAAACAAACACCAACAACAACACAACAACAGAAAGGACTGCATCAAAGAACTGACTGAAACAGTGAACTTCGCTCCAAAACAGTCAACTTCCTCATGGAGAATATTGAAAAAGACTAAGGATGAAAAGCATGTTGGCAGAATGCATGAGCTCTGGCGGGGTTGGGGGAAATGGGTGTAAACTGGGTCTAAAAAATCTTAAAAATAAAAATAAATTGAAAAAAAAAATAAAGGAATTAAAAGCCAGGCACAAATAAATAATAAATAATCATAATAAATAAATAAATAAATAAATAAAAAATGTGTTTAGTCGCTTTTCTGTTGCTGTGAAAAACACCATGACCAAGGAACTTATAAAGGAAGAGTTTATTTGAGCTTATGATTGACTGTTCCAGGGAATAGAGTCCATTGTGGTGGGAGCATGGCAGCTGGAGCTTGAGAACTGCAAGCCGAGGGTCACATCTCAAAATGGGCACAGGAAGCAGAGAGGAGGCAACTGGAGACCACGAGGCTTGTTAAACTCACTAAGCCTGCCCCCAGTGACATACTTCCTCTAGCATGGCCACACTTTCTAAGACCTCCAAAAACAGTGCCACCAACTGGAGACAAAATGTCTGAATACTTAAAGCCTATGGGGGACACTCATTCAAACCACAATAAACTACTCAAAAAAACAAAGAAAGAAAACAAATGACCCACTCAATGATGAGCAAAAGAGCTGAACAGAGACTTCACAAGTGAGGAATTTGAGATTGGCTGAGAAACACTCAAGTGTTCAACATCACTAATCATTAAGGAAATGCAAATCAAAGCACTTAAGATACATTTACTCAATAAGACTGGCTAGGTCAAGAAACAAATGATACCAATGCAGGAAGTTGTGGGGAAAGAGGAACATCATTCACTGCTGGTGGGAATGTAAACTCATACAGCACTATGGGAAAGCAGTGTGGAACCCTTGGAACACTTGGAATGAAATTGCCACGACCCAGCCATACCACTCCTGGGTGTACCCATAAGACTCATCCCCACTGCAGAGATACATGCATAGTCATATTTATTTCAGCTCTCTCACAATAGTAAGAGAGCTGGAACCAACCACAAATGCCCCAAACTGACCGAAGGAATAGAGAAAATGTGGACATTCACACAATGGAGTTCCATACAGCAGTAAAGAAAGATGACATCATGACCTCTTGCAGGAAAATGGCTGGAGATAGAAGATATCATGCTGAGTGAGTAACACAGTCTCAGAAAAAACAAACGACGAATGTATCCCTCATCTGTGGATGCTGGTGCCAATTACCTAGTTTGTAAGTATTTCTTGTACATGACCCCTTGAGCTTTTGTCCCAAGTATTTGGGAGTGATGAATATTGGAAAACACAACAAAAACAGAAAGGATTGCATCAAGAACTGACTGAAATGGTGAACTTCTGCTCAAACAGTCAACTTCCACATGAAGAATTTAGAAAGACTGAGAAAAGATGAAAAATGTAAAAGATTTTGGCAAAGAATGTGGGGTGGGGGATAGGGTGGGGGACACAGTCTAGATTTGATTATAAATAATCTTTTAATATATATATATATAACAAGATATATATATATATATGATGATATATATATATATATATATATATATATATATATAAAATCAGGGAGCTATTACCAGAATGAGGCCCAAGGTTACTAGAGGGCCAAATAGGGAATACAGCCATGCGGTTAATGTGGGTCAGAATTACCCATCCCAAAGCCTGGAGTAAGACACACTTTCTGGTATTCCCAGCCTTTGACACAGACTAGGCTACTAAGAGACTCAAAAATATTTTGGCTTCTAGTCAAGAAGCTGGCAACTTTGGGGAGAGGGGGATCTTTTTACTCAGATCTGCAGTATTATACCCAAAGTATAACTTCTTGGGCTTTAAATAAACATATTAATTACTAATTTCTGATCATACTTTCCTTTTGGGTGTTTAAGTTTATACAGTTAGCTCAGATTAATCAAGTTTTGTTTTCTCAAGGTCAGTTGAAGATCTGGTCCTCAGGGGCCACTCGGGCTTTGGGAGAGGAGTTCCTGGCTGCTTTTGGACTTCTTTTTACCAGTTCCATCTACACAAGAACAAAGGCAGGTTTTGCTTGACCAGGCTTCCCTTTGAAGCTTGGGGAAGGTTTCCTCTGTGTTGACCTTCCTCTTTATTGACTGGACACTGGTTTGGAACCCTCTGGTACCTCTGTGATATCTCTAAACAAGAAAACAAGTGACTCACAGTTACAGGACAATTCAAGAGATCCTCCATACTCCCCTGTCACTTAGCTGACCTCGGAGGGCAAGAAAGAAATTTGTTCCTTAAATCCCTATGGCCAAATTGTATGGGCATTTAGTATGGCCATGAACAAACCAGGAAGGTTGAGTTACAGAAGCCTAACACAAAAAACCAAACAGCCTTGTCTAAGCATTGACTGGAATAGAGACTTAACATCATCACTTCACTATGTGTTGGGTTAATTTTGAGGGGAGATCTGGCACACCAAAAGGAAAAATAATCAGGACTCCGGTGAAAATGAATTCAAGTTTATTTTAGGTATGGTGTCTGGCCTACCTGTGTTGGGATTTGGGGTTACCAGCTTTAGAATGTCCCAAAGTATCAGTTTTAAACACAACCATACAAGGAAGTAAGTTTTTAAAAAAGTTGGGGTGAGGAGATGGGGGAAAAGGCACAGATGGGTCTGTGGCTGGTATCAGAAGGAGCATCTTGAGAGGACTGGGACTTGTTACTGGTTTCAGTGGGGAAGTTCCAGGCTGCCCTCCCCCACCCCCTTCAACCAAGAAAGAGATCAGTTCCCATAAAACACCCCAGTAGAAGCCATGTGGCACCACAACTGACCCAAATGTCAGATGCCAAATGAGTCTCAAGCCAGAGAAACAGAAGCACAGCCACCATGCTTTGGAATCCCCAAACTCCAAAAACCTCCATCCAAACCAGACCAAGATTCCTGGATTTAGTTGTTGGTGAGAATGTTACTAATAGCTAGCAAAATGTAGTTTATTTATTTGTCCTTTTGTTCCTTTGAGACAGGGTTTCCCTGTAGCCCCAGCTGGCCTTAAACTTGCCATGTTGACCAGGTGGGCTGACCTTGGGCTCAAAGAGGCCCACCTACCTCTGCCTCCTAAGGCCTAAGATTAAAAGCATGCTGGGATTAAAGGTGTAGGCAACCACACCTGGCTGATTTAAAAGACCCTTTTAAAAGTTCAGCTGCCCCAGGCCACCTGGTTCAGGACTGCATCAGGACCTACCCTTAAGTAAAAAGTCTCAAGGTGTGGTGAGATTAAAAGATTAGAATTATTGTCATAAATTTTAATATCTAGGACTTCTAGTTAAGCATGCATATATATACCATTTTGTATAAATGAGTAGTACTTAGAGGTTTTGTAGAATAATAGGTATTTAAAGATGCTTAGGGTACTCTGGTTTATATGGCCTTTGAATGTACCATTAACACATTTATATTTTGATTAAGCATGCCAGAATAAATTTTTAACTAATAGTATTTGTGCACAAAAAAATAAAGAAGGAACATTTAAGTGTCCACAGCTTAAAATTGTGTTGAGACAAGTGTTAGGTTGAAGGCTCCAAGATGGGAATTGAGATGGCATGGACTACGGGATTCCTACTCTCCTCTTTTGGCTGGGGACCTGAGTTTTAGTCCATGAAGGTGCAAGAAGAAGGCTCACACAGAGCAGTGGAAGAATGCTAACACCTTATCCTGGGGAGATCACTGGACCCAAGTCTCCTTTCAGGACTTTCACCTGGCCTAAACTGGCCAGATTCTAGCACTTCACTAACTCTCCTCTCTTTCCCTGTAAGAAGTCCCTAGCATCCCCTTCACTGTGCAGGAGTCTCCCCTGGCCCTTTGATCCAGCATTACTTCACTTTCTGAGTCTCTCTGCAGCCTTTCACTCCCTGAGTTTTCCTTCACTCCCTTCCACTTTCACTCTGCAGCCCCTTTCATTTCTGTCACCCCTCATTCCTTTCACTATATTTTTTCCTTCCCTAATAAAGTTTTCCTCTGTTTGTTGAGTCCAAAAATTGCACAGAAAAACTCTCAAGCCCGGGATTCAGTCTTTGAAACAGAATTTATTTAATTTCCTGGTCCACCAGGGAGCCAATTGAGAAAAACCAGTGAACCAGGGATGCACCCACTCCATGTAGGTATGAGTGCAACTCCAACTGTCTGCTATAGAGAGCTTTTAGAGACAAAACCCACAAACTAGAGTAATTTTGTGATGCCATAGACACAATTGCAAGACTATGGAAACACAAAGCAAGCAGTGGTGACCTTTAAACTAACTGGTTGTGTTTAGCAGCATGAAGCTCCTTGGGGAGTGGATGCAACCCCCCTGCCCCAGTGGAGTGGGATGCACACCTTCAGGGCTAGGAAAGTTCATCCTGACCTCAGGTACCTCTGGGAACTAGGAACTCAGGGGCAGAATGTATTCTTGTGGTTAAGGTGTGGAGCAAAGGTAGTTATGGGAACGAGGTGTGCTTTAACTAACTCAATTTTACAGTTAACGCCTTCCTTCTGATTAACTCTTTCTGACCTCTTTCTGATATGTTAATTTGGATTGACTCATCCTCCACTCAGCACTGGGAAACCTAACAACAATTAACACAGGAAGACAATTTAACTAGATCAGATCTCTCTGCCTGAAAACATCCAAATATATGGCATGACAAAGGGTTTTAAATGACATGAGAAAATTATGGTAATACATAATTATATGAATTAATAAGCTTGATTATGATGATCTTTTGTAAGTAAGCACAGCTGAAATTACTGGTTTGGAAAGACAAGGTTGCTAGTGCATGTATATTGAGGAGTTTTGTAGGGTTTTAGAAAACATGGTTTAAAAGGTTTTGGTTTGGGGTGATGATAGGCAGTAGACAGAGAGGGGAAAAAAGTTCATGAGAGTGACAATGATGGCAGGGCTGAAAGTGAGGGGCTGGGGCTCTCCAAGCTGGAATCTGATTTATGGAGAACTGAGCTTCCTTCGGAGAAAGAAAATCTGGAAATAAATTTGTAATGAGTGGAAACTCAAAACCATTTCTTTAAAGGCAACCAAGCAGCTGAGTGAAATAAAGGTAAGAAAGAAGAATTGAAGTTTAAAGGCTAGAGAAAAACTAATGAACTGGAAGGACTGGACCTTGATATAAATGTTATGTAAAACAATGTAAAAATTCAAAATACTCCCTTTTAGGAATAAGTAAATATACCATTCAAAATATGTCAAAATCCAAAACAGTTTCCTTTAAAAGCCAGTAAATATGTAAAAGAGTAAAATTTTTAAAGAGTCATCTTTAAATCCAGTAACTATGCCATTTAAGAAGTTGAAATATAACATAATCTAATTTAGAAACAGGTCAAAACAATGATAAAATTTTAAACTCCCATAGTGGAGACTTGGCATTACTTCTTTAATCTGATATAAAAATGCATTGAACTTATTACAAGGCCCTAGAGACTGTGTTGGATTCCCTTGTTTTTCTATAATCTCATCAAGAATCCAGATGAAAACCAAAACAAAAAATAAATTGCAAGAGGATTAGACCATAAGATTAAATGCTTATAGTCCAGGAAATTTCCAAGTTATCATGATCCCCTTAAGGTCACTAGAATATGTACACTCCTGGGTTTTGCTATTTTGAATTATATCCTGCGGTTGCATTAAGATGGTGGCAATGTCACACATGCTACCATCATTTTGAAAATGTTACTGTCCAAGATAGCAACCAAGCCATGTGGCAATGATGCCTTTAACCATAATGGAGACCAGGTCACATGATTACCTCCCTCTTCCTGAGATCATTAGCCATGATAGTGACCAACACACAAATAGTGAACTCAGCTCTATGGTAAAATAAGTCCATCTCCCACCAGGTTACAAGTCTGATTGAATTCACATACCACAGATTAAACGTTGATAGCAACCCTTTTTACGTAGAAACAGAACCCAATTGAGTTAGACTTGATTAGGCCCTTGGTTCTAAGAGTTTCAGGGAGTCCTAGAGGTTGTAGGAAATGGAGAAGACATTCCTTAATAGAATTTTTTAGACTATCTGCAAATATTCCCTTGTTTACACTCCCCCTAGGCTGCCATGATAATTTCTGTCATTAGCATCTGTACTTAGATTATTTTGGGTTAAATTTTGATTGTCAGTCTCATCATTTTCTCCTCTCCAACTGTCTAGCTCATAGTGTTGTAGAAATCCACCGGAATTCTTATAGGCATGTAGAATTTGCACTGAGTAAAAACACAATGCCAGTGCTGCATGCCACACACACACCCCAGAGGAAGAAAAGTTTGATACTTCTACAGTGGGCCAGAAAGCTTTAAGAATTGGCAATATTTCTCAAATGCAAGGGAAAAATGTTTTCTCCCAGATAATGTATTTTTAAATATTTTGCATATTTTCCAAATAGTAATTAATCTTAATAAAAAATTAAATTGAATATAAGATGCTAATGAATTTATCTTACTCTTTTTTGGTCATTATTATATTTGGTAAGATACTTTTTAATCAAGCAAAGAAGAATGATGAGAGGAAGAGTATTGAACTCCAGTTAGTCACTGAGGACATCTCTAGCTTTGTGGATAAGACTCAGTATGACATTCCAGAATTCTGATTTCAGAAGGACAGGGAAGGAGGGAAGGAAAAGAAAGGTGGATAGGGAGGGAACAACAACAGAAGAAGGGCAACATGTTGGTGAACATATGTAGTATTGTACAGAAAACTGAATGCATGTTGTTATTTGTATATACATGTATCTGAAGCAAATATTGGTTAATGTTAATGAAGTTCAAGCTATGTTACCTAAGCTTAGAAGAAATATTTCATGTTAAATGAAATGTGTTAATGTTAATGAAGTTCAAGCTATATTACCTAAGCTTAGAAGAAATATTTCATGTTAAACCATAAAGGTTTGTTAAAATGAAATAAATTTATCAAGAAGGAATTTATTACAGGAATTATACATTTTCCACATTATCATTGATAATTTACAAACTGCTTGTTTCTATTGTTTTTATGAATGATATTTAGGGTTCAAAAGATGATTTTATTTGACAGTAGATAGAAAATTCAAAAGAGTACAAAAAAAATGCGGTATAACTATTAGGACCAGGTCAGAAAGAGATAATTAGAAGGAAAGAGTTAACTGTAAAGTTGAGTTAGCTAAAGCAAGCCTGGTTCCCATGAATATCTTAACCACAAGAATATAGTCTGGCCCCGAGTTCCTAGTTCTCACAGCTATCTGACGTCAGGATGAACTCTTCCAGCCCTGAAGGAGTGCTTCCCACCCCCTAAGGAGCCCATTCCTCTCCAAGGAGCTTTATGCTGCTAAACACAACCAATCAGTTTAAAGATCTCCACTGCTTGCTTTCTGTTTCCATAGCCTTGCGATTGTGTTTCTATAACATCACCAAATTCCTCTAGTTAGATTTTTTTTTTTGTCCTTAAAAGCTCTCTGTAGCAAACACTCGAGGTCATACTCATCCCTCTCTGGAGTGGGCGCATCCCTAGTCCACCAGTTTTCTCAGTTGGCTCACTGGTGGGCCAGCAAATTAAATAAATTTTGTTTCAAAGACTGAATCCTAGGCCTGAGAGTTTTTTTTCTGTGTGTTTTTCAAATCTAACAACATTGTCTATATCCAGACTCACCTTTTGATTTAATTTTCCCCAGTGAATTTGTTGTGAATTTTCTTTGTTTTTTTCAGGGAGATTACATGTGACATCTTATTAGGAACACATGACTTGATGGGTTATAGGACTCAGTGCAAAGGGTCCTCAGGAGTATAGGGCTTACCATTTGTCTAGGGGACCACTACTGAGAATATATTTGACCCCACAGCCATCAGAGATGAGGCACTTCTCAGCTACCATGTCTTCAAATTCATTTGCATTAAATTGGCAAAACCCCACTTCATTGAGATGTGGGTCTTCTGGCATCCTGGGAACTTGAACTTGGCTCTATGCAGGGCCTCAATCACATGTTCTTTATTCTGCAACTTGGTGCCGATAGACATGATTACCTGGCCAATGTGCCAGTATACTGGCCACTCTGCCCTGAGGCTTCCCAAAGGCTCCTGGCATTCCTGTCTGAAGCTTGTCAGCCCCAGCACAGAACATCTTGTTGATTTGGATGACATGGAAAGGGTGGAGCCTCATTCAGATATGAAATCCATCCTTGCCACAACTCTTCACCATGTGTTTGTTGGCACAAATACATGCTGCTTCCAGGGCTTTGGAGGAGAGCTATTCATACTCAACTGACACCATGTGGCCACAGAGTGGGAATTCATCAACTTTTGCCTTCTTCCATCCCAAGTCAAAGTCACAGATCTTGGCATCAAGAACACCTCTAGCCAGAATTTTAAAAATTAACCTAGGTTTCAATTTCCAATTTCTTCAGTTTTCTAAATTTGCTCTCATCCAGCACAGGACCTACTCTAAGGCTCCATACTTCATTAGTTACAATGTGACATTCAGAGTTCTGAAGGTCTTTTCTCCTCTCAGAACTATCACGGCTGATAAGAGAAGGGATGGACCAGACAAGGATCAGCATGTGTCTGAATTTTATAAATGTTATTTGGGGAAATGTTTAGTACTGTATTGTGTAATATTTAATTTCTAAATTGCAGTACACTAAGCAAGTTATAGATAAGAAATAATATTTTAAATATGCTTTTGGCACTTTACACTGCACAACATTTCTAGGTAACAGAAAATATTGCTGATACTGGAAACAGGCAGTATAAAATGTTCTGCCTAATAGCAAAAAACAAGAAAATTCTCTCATCTCATGTCCTGTACTTCCAGAGCAAGTCAAGAGCAGACCACCAATGGCGAAGTGCTTTCTTAACTGTGGCTCCTTGATTTCAGTTGTGGCAAATGCTTGCATTCAGTATTTTTCACTGACAATCTTTCAAAAAGAAGTGTGATTTAGATACTGCTTATTTAAACACTTCCCCTGCTTTCCTTCCATTTCTGAAGGACCACTTTCTCTATGGATTCAATGTCTCAACCTACAGAAACTTCTCACACTATTTCTTGTGGTGTAAGTCTGCTATCAGTATACTCATCCATTTTTCAATGTTGAATGTGTTTATTTTTATATCATGACCACATTTTCTCTAAATATAGAGCATCCTTACTTTTTCATACAATATTTAAAGAGACTCCATTCATTCCACTGTAAATGTTAAGTCCCATCTTATATCCTTGTGGAACTTAACATGTATGGACTTAACATGTATGTGACATATACAGCAGACTGCATGAGTTCAGGGGGAGGGGGCATGGATGCAGGAACAGGTTTAAATGTGGTTAATAAACGTTGTGTGAAATACACAAAAGCTAAATAAAAATTTAAGAGTAAAAAGAGACTATGCTATGTTCAAGGCCAGCCTGATCTACAGAGTGAGTTCCAGGACAGCTGTGGCTACAGGGAGACCCTGTCTCAAAAAGACCAAAAAAAAAAAAAAAAGTTTCTACATTATGGTTCCTTTTCAAGGTTTTCTGATGAAAAATCAACTTTGTAACTACGCATTTTTATTTTGCTTTGATTTTTGTCTTCAATATATTGTACTTGTATATCAAATCACATTTTTCTTCAACTCTTCTCCTTTTCATTAGGCTTCAAATAATCCTATGAATGTTTCTTTTTCACAAATTTGGGAAATTTTCACTCAGCCATTATTTCAGAATAGCTTTTTTTTTCGATTTTCTCATAAAACTCTTCAATATTCTTCAGAGAGCTATGATTTTTGTGATTTGTTTTAAATCCACGTGATGTTCCAGATAATTTAAATTCTCTATTTTCAAAATAACACTTATTATTTTGATGTTTACTACTTACCCTGTTTAGTAAATGTTTTCACTTTCATATTTTTCAATGTGAATTATCTATTTTGAGATATTTGTGTTCTGTGTTAGAATGTGTATATTTTTATTTATTTTGAGCAGATTCTCTGTTGTGCATAGCTCATAACTTGAATATCCGAAGTATTTTATGTTGACCCATTGTTGAACATTGGACCTTTATTCATTGTTTTTCCTGTATCAAGTGAATACTTAGTTTATATAGAGGTCAAATTTCCTGTGGCCCAGTGTACTCATAATTTTTTATTATTAAAATTGTTTACACAAAGCTGTGGTTACTGAATTTGTGTTATGGGTCAATAAAAATTCCATCAAGAAGTAATAGTAAAAATGTCTTTGTCATCCTTATTTGGAACCGAAAATGATGCATGTTTCCTTAATTCTCTAATCGTAAAAGCCTATGAGTTAGAAAATGTTTACATAAAGTAAAAGATATTACATAAATTGTAACTAAAACTACACAGCCAGGACCCCATTCAGCACCATGAACATTGCTTTGAATTCATATATGGCTTAAGGCAATTCCTGCCCCCCTCTGGGTGCTCAAGCTTTGGTGCTGTGGTGCTGATGATTCAGTGGGTACAAGACAGTAGAAGAGACAGTAGAAGGACAGTGTCCCACTCCTGGGACACTTGGCTGCAGAACTAACGTAGAGGAACTGGCTGGTGAGGAACCAAACTGGTTTTCTGGTTGTTACCTATCTGGTTTCTGGAGAACCTTCAGAATAGAAAGGGAAATGGGCAGCATGCAGTGACACACAAGTGCTGGTCTAGGCTTCAACCAGGCCCCCATCTGGAATCCGGCAGGTGCAGGTGAGACCCACAAGTTGGTTAAGACTTGGATTAGCTTCCAAAGACGTTGCCCTTAGCCCCAGCTCCACCTCAGACCCCATCTTGGCTCCTGCCAGTTGCAGGAGGACGCAGTTGACGCAGGCATCTCAGTGCAGACTCAGATCAGCAGCCCCCAAGGTCCTGCCCCAAGCCCTGGCTACATCTTAGCTCCAATCTTGGCTTCTGGTGGAGTACAACTAAGTGCAGGCACAAGCCCTGGCTCCACTTCAGCCCCCATCTCAGCTCCACCAGGGTGCAGGTGAGCCCCAAGACTTGGCAGAGACCTGGATCAGCAACACCAAGGCTGCACCCAGGTTGCTGGCACATGGGCCAAATCCAAGCCCCACCCTCCCCACAGAAGGTAACAGAAGAGTCAACAAACCTGCCATTCTGGTTGATACCTGGACCAGCCAGTCCCCCATAAAAACATTTGAGATTAGCACCAGAATAAAAGGAACAAAACAAACCCACAGGCCAAAATCACAACAACAACAAAAAAAATGAGAAAAGCTCACAGTAAATGCACACCGGTGCATTTATCTTCTAAAGGACTCTGCCAGTCCTATAGAAGATCCTACAACAAGATGTTCCCAGAAGAAACCCAGGACACAGATCTTAGAAAAACAATCATACACATATTCAAAGAAATCAAAGAATATAAAGAACAAATCAGAGAATAAAGGGGAGAGAATGAAAAACTTAGAGCAACTAGAGGGAGAGAATGACAAACTCCTGAAGGAAGTAGAATCATTGAAAAGCTCCCACACTGAAATGAAAAAGGAAACAGACCAGCAAAATAAGGTGCTACAAGAAAAGAATGATAAGCCCCAAAAGGAAGTGGAAATACTAAAGAAATTACAGGATGAAATGAAAAAGGAAATTGAATGCTCATCCAATCAACAGGAAAGGATAAGAGAAAGCCTCAGAATCAGAATGGATGAAGCAGAAAAAAAGAATATGAGACCTGGAAGATAAGATGGAACAACTAGAATGCTCAAGTAAAGATTATGAAAAAAATTTAAAAAACACAAGAGTGGAACAACCAAAAAATGTGAGAAACTATGAAAAGACTAAACCTCCACATCATACAGATAGAGGAAGGAGAAGAATCCCAAGAAAATGGTATTGATCAACTCTTCAACAGAATAATAGAAGAAACTTTCCCCAAACAGAAAAAAACACATACAGGGGCTGGAGAGATGGCCTAGTGGTTAAGAGCTCCAACTGCTCTTGCAGAGGACCTGGGTTTGATCCCCAGCACCCATGTGGCAGCTGAGAACCATCTTTAACTCCAGTTCCAGGGGAATCCAACACCCTCTTCTGACCTCCGCAGCATTGCACAACATGAATGCACAAAACTACATGCAGACACTACATTCATACACATACAAAAATAAGTAAAAAATTTTTAAAAAAAACACATACAAATACAAGAAGCACATAGAACACCAAATAGACAAGACCAGAAAAGAAATTCTCCACGCCATATCATAGTTAAAACTCTAGACAATCAAAACAAAGACAAAATTCTGAAAGCCACAAGAGAAAAAAAAACAACATTACACATAAGGGGAAACCCATGAGAATTACAGCTGACTTCTCAGTGCAAACTATGAAAGCCAGGAGAATGTGGACCAAAGTATTCCCAGTGCTAAATGACTTTGGATGCCAAGCCACATTACCGTATGCAGCAAAAATGTCTATTATAGTTGAAGGAGAAAGAAAAATCTTTCATGATATAAACAAGATGAAAGAATACACATCAAGAAAATACTTGAAGCAATTCAAAGAACAGAGGAAAGGAGCAACTATCCTCAAACAACTAAAGAGAGAAATTAATAAGAGCATAACAGCAAAACCAAGAATGCAAACAGAAAATAAGGTGAAAGGAAGCAGCACACATCTCTCAATAATAACCTTCAGCATTGATGGTCTTAGCTCCTTAAACAAAAGACATAGACTGGGAGAATAGATTAGGAAACAGAATCCATCTATGCTGTGTCTACAAGAAACCCATCTCACCCTCAACGACAAGCATCAACTTAAAGTGATAGGATGGGAAAAGTATTCCAAGCAAGTAGTATGAAAAAGTAAGCAGGAGTTGCTATTCTAATAACAGACAAAATAGACCTCAACGTAAAATTAATCAGAGGAAACAAAGAGTGAAAATATCCTTATCAAGGGAAAAATTAACTATGAAGATTTAACAATGATAAATTTATGCAGCAAACTCTGGTGCACCAAACTTTATAAACACAATTCTGCAGGACCTCAGGGAACATATTAATCTAAGCACACTAATAGTGGAGGACTTCAATACTCCACTTAGCACTTTAGATAGGTCAACTGGACAAAGAATAAACAGAGAGACATCTGAACTGAACAATACAATATACCAAATGAACCTCACAAACACCTACTGAATAGTCCACTGAAACATGAGAGAATATACATTCTACTCAGCACCCCACAGAACATTCTCCAAAACTGACCACATACTGGGACACAAAAGAAACCTTAACAAATACAAAAGTATTGAAATAGTTTCATGCATTCTATCAGACCACAGTGCAATAAAGCTCAATATCAACACCAGAATAAGCTCTACTATCTACAAGAACACATGGAGACTAAACAACATACTCCTGAAAAAATGAACGGGTCAAGGAAGAAATAAAGAAAGAAATTAAAACATTCCTGGAACTAAATGAAAAAGACAATACAGGACAGAAAAACCTATGGGATACTTTAAAAGCAGTCCTAAAAGGTAAGTTTATAAAAGCAGAAAGAGGACAAATATACAAACTGACACTGCAGCTAAAAAGCACTTGATAGACAAGAAATCAACCCTAAACCCAATCAGAGCAGAAATCAATGAAGTAAAAACAAAGAAAACAATACAAAGAATCAATGAATCAAAAAGCTGATTTTTTGAAAGGATAAACAGGATAGATAGACCTCTAGCCCAAATAACCAAAAGAAAGACAAAGCAACTCCAAGTCAATCATATTCTTGATGAAAAAGGAAACATCACAACAGACAAAGAAAAGATCCAATCATACAAGAATACTTCAAAAACTTCTACTCTAGTAAATTTGAAAACCTAAGAGAAATGGATGAATATATGAAATCCTGGAATTCATCAAAGCTAAGCCAAGAAGAGATTGACAGCTTAAACAGACCCATAATATATGAGGAAATTGAAAATGTAATAGTAAACCTCTCAACTAAAAGAAGCCCAGGCCCAGATGGTTTCACAGCAGAATTCTATAAGACATTTAAAGAGAACTTACATCCATTATTATTAAAACTGTTCAGAAGGATACAAGCAGAGGGAAACCTCACAAATTCCTTCTCTGAAGCCAGCATCAGTCTACTACCAAAACCAGGCAAAGATACAACCAAAAATAAAATTTATAGATCCATCTCATTAACGAACATAGGTGCAAAAATTCTCAACAAAATACTTGCAAACCGCATAGAGACCCACATCAAAAAGATCATCCATCATGACCAAGTTGGATTCATACCACAGATGCAGGGATAGTTCAACATACATAAATCACTAAATATCATAAAATACATAAATGAGCTGAAAGACAAAAACCACATGATGATCTTAATTGACACAAAAAAAGCCTTGGACAAAATCCAGCATCCCTTCATGTTTAAAGTCCCAGAGGGAATTGGACTGGAGGGAACATTCCTCAGCCCGATCAAAGACATATACAACATACTCACAGCCAACATCATCCTAAATGGAGAAAACTTACAAGAATTACCCTTAAAGGCAGGAACATGGCAAGTCTGTCCCCTATCACCACTCCTCTGCAATATAGTGCTTGAAATCCTTGTTAGGGGTATAAGGTAAGAAATGGAAATTAAAGGAGTACTAATTGGAAAAGTGGAAGTAAAACTACCCCTCTTTCCAGACGATAAGATAGTTTACCCAAAGGATGCTAAAACCTCTACCAGAGAACTCTGAGAAATGATTAAGTGTTTCAGTAAAGTGGTGGGGTGCAAAATTAACCTAGAAAAATCAGTAGACTTTCTTTACACCAACAACAAGCAACTGGAGAAGGAATACAAGAAGACCTTCCCACTCACAATAGATACAAAGAAACAAGCAAACAAACAAACAAACAATAAATAAATAAATAAACCTAGGAGCAAACTTAACCAAAGACATCAAAGATCTCTAAAACAAAAATTTTAAACACTAACATCAGAAGATGGAAAGACCTCTCATGCTCATGGATTGGAAAAAATTAATATATTAAAAAACCAGTCTACCCAAATTAATATACAGATTCAATGCAATCCCAATTGAAATCCCCAAGAGTTTCTTCACAGACTTGGAAAAAAATCTTAAATTCATATAGAAAAACAAAAGACCCCAAATAGACAAAGTGACCTTGAGTGAAAAGTGCCCTAACCCTAACCCTAACCCTATACCAGACTTCAAACTATATTACAGGGCTGTAGTCATAAAGACAGCTTCAGACTGGCACAAAAACAGACCCATAGACCAATGGAACAAAATTGAAGATCCAAACTTGAGCTCACAATTTCATCCCCCTCATATTCGACAAAGGGATCAAAGACAGCATCTTCAGAAAATGGTGCTGGAAAAACTTGATCACCATTTGTAGCAGAATAAAGGTAAACCCCTACCTCTCACCCTGTACAAAAATCAACTCCAAATGAATCAAAGGCCTCAATATGAAACCCAAAACTCTGAAGGCGATAGAAGAAAATATTGGCAGCAACCTACAAGACATAGGCGTAGGAAAAGACTTTCTAAACCAAACAGCAGCGGCACAGTAAATCAGGTCAACAATTGACAAGTGGGATCTCATTAAACTCAAAAGCTTCTGTACAGCAAAAGAAACAACCAGCGAAGTGAAGAGAAAACCCACAGAGTGGGAGAAAATCTTCACCTACATCTGACAGAGCATTAACATCCAAAATATATAAACTACTCAAAAAATAAAGAAGTAAGAAAGCAAATGACTCACTCAAAAGATGGAGTAAAGAGCTGAACAGAGACTTCACAAGTGAGGAAATAAAGATGACTCAGAAAAATCTTAAAAAGTGTTCAACATCATTAATAATTGAGGAAATGCAAATTAAAATACTTTAAGATATAATCTCACTCCTATAAGACTGGCTAAGATCATGAAAACAAAAGACATCAAATGCTAGAGAGGTTGTGTGAGTCTACAGTCCCACAACCACTATGGAAAGCAGTTTGGGGAAACCTTAAAAGACTCAAAATGAGGATTGTGGGAAGGAGAAGCTAGGCCCACTGGGCACACAGCAGCAGGTGGGCTAAAAACAGCTGTGTTGCAGGGACTGCACAATGTCTGGTAGGGGATTGTGGGAATGAGAAGCCAGGCCCACCCAGGAACACAGCAGTGGCCAGGCCCAGACCAGCTGAGCTTCAGGGTACAGGGGTGCAGGCTAAGCAGGCAGTCCATAGTGCCCCCACCACCTCAACTGAGATTACATAGGGAGTGTTCAGTAAGCCCTACAACCAACCTAGAGGAACTGGCTGGCAGCAGCAGAGGGAGCACAGGGCTAAGAGTATGTCATAATGGCTGTTACCTATCCAGTTCTTGCAGAATAGAAAGGGAAGAGTGAGCTATACTTCCCAATACATAACCCAAATTGAAAGCCTGAAATCTAGACAGGCCAACACCCCATAAATAAAGAGAAGGAATCAGAGAAAGTGATCCTTCAACATGGTGAAGAGGCATCAGAATACAGGCAAAAGGAAGCCCACATACCAAGAGCACAAAGAACAATATGGGAAAAGCACAGAATAATTCCACACTAAAGTCTACTGAAGCTATGGAGGATTAACACAAGGAGACCTCCCTGGAGGTAGCACAGGATACAGATCATAAAATAATCACAGATATATTCAAAGAAATCATGGAACTAAGGGGAGAGAATGAAAAACTCAGAAAAGACCTAGAGGAAAAGAATGATAATCTTCAGAAAGTACTAAAAGGATAAAATTACAAACTCCGGAAAGAACTAGGGGGAGAAATTGACAAACTCCAGAAGGAAATGGAAACACTGAAAAGATCCCATGATGAAATGAAAAAGGAAACCAACCAGTGAAGCAACGAGCTACAAGAAAAGATTGAGAACCTCCAAAAGGAAGTGTAAATAGTAAAAAAAAAACACAACACAAAATAAAAAAGGAAATCGAACACTCATCCAATCAAGAGGAAATAATGGAAAAAAGCCTCAGAAGTAGAATGGAGGAAGCAGAAAAAAGAATATCAGACCTGGAAGATGACACAGAACAACTAAAAAGCTCAAGTAAAGACTATGAAAAATTTAAAAATACACAAGAATGGAACAGATTTAATGCATTCCCAATTAAAATCCCAAAGACTTTCTTCACATGCTTGGAAAAAAAAATCCTTAAATTCATATGGACAAACAAAAGACTCCAAATAGCCAAAGCAACCCTGAGTGAAAAGAGCAATACAGGGGGGAATCTCTATACCAGATTTTAAACTATATTATAGGGTTATAGTCATAAAAAACAGCCTGGTACTGGCACAGAAACAGACCCATAGACCAATGGAACAAAACTGAAGATCCAAACTTGAGCACATAGAATTTCAGCCACCTCATATTTGACAAGGTGGCCAAAAACACTCAATGGAGGAAAGTCAGCATCTTCAGCAAATGGTGCTGGCAAAACTGGATCACCACTTGTAGATTAAACCCCTACCTCTGACCTGTACAAAAATCAACTCCAAATGGATCAAAGACCTCAATTTGAACTCCAAAACTCTGAAGGTGATAGAAGAAAAAGTTGGTAGCAACTTACAAGACATAGGCATAGGAAAAGACTTCCTAAATCAGACATCAGTGACACAGGAAACAAGGTCAACAATTGACAAGTGGGACCTTATAAAACTCAAAAGCTTCTGTACAACAAAAGAAATAATCATGGAAGTGAAGAGAAAACCCACAGAGTGGGAGGAAACCTTCACTGCTGATACATCTGACAAAGCACTAAATCCAGAATATATAAACTACTCAAAAAACAAACAAGAAAACAAATGACTCACTCAAAACATGGAGTAAAGAGCTGAACAGAGACTTCACAAGTGAGGAAACAGAGATGGCAGAGAAACAACTTAAAAAGTGTTCAACATCACTAATAATTAAGGAAATGCAGATCCAAACCCCTTTAAGATATCATCTCACTCCGACAAGGCTGGCTAGGATCAAGAAAACAAATGATACCAAATGCTGGAGAGGTTGTAGAGAAAGGGGAACACTCATCTACTGCTGGTGGGAATGCAAACTCGTACAACCATTATGGAAGGCAGTGTGGAGAACCCTTAAAAGACTCAGAATGAGCCTACCACCTGACTCAGCCATACCACTTCTGGGTATATACCCACAAGATGCATCCTACCGTGAAGATACATGCACAGTCATGTTTATTGGAGCTCTCTTCACAATAGTGAAGAACTGGAACCAACCCAGTGCCCCTCAACCAACAAGTGGATAGAGAAAATGTGGTACATCTACACAATGGAATTCTATGCAGCAATAAAGAAAAATGATATCATGAAATTTGCAGATAAATGTATGGAACTAGAAGATATTATGTTAAGTGAAGTAACACAGTCCCAGAAAAACAAACGAGGAATGGTATCCCTCATCTGTGGATGCTAGCACCAAGTACCTAGTTCTAAGGCAAATTGTGCAACATTAATGCTATATTCCCCATGATCTGAACACAACCATGCTCTTATATTATGAATCCCTAGACAGGCCCTAGAACTAACCTACCACTTATTTTCAGACTATGGATTTTTGGTATATGATGTTGGACATGTATACATATTACAGTGTAACATGAAGTTAAAAAAAAAAAGGTGAATCAAGAAATATGATATGGAAGTAACAATTTGTTTTCCAGAAGATATAATTTTAGTATAGGTGTGATATATCAGGCTGGTGTAACTTAGCCTTTCTGGGTGCTTAATGACCATACTTAATGTCCATACCAGTTTGGCTGAGAGACCTAAGGGATAACTTTGTTCCTTGCCCTCAGAGGTCAACTAAGTCTCAGAGGAATATGCGTGGGGGCATCTCCTGAAATGTCTTGCAAATGTGAGTCACCAGTCTTCCCTGTGCGGGGAGGTCTTGGAGATCCACTCATGGGACTCCAGCCAGTGTCCACCCTATAAAGAGGAAAGTCTGCTCATGCTTCAAAGAGAGAAGCCTGGTCTAGCAAGACCTAACTGTGTCCTTGAGTGAATGGAACTGGTGGTTGAAAAACCAAAAGGAGCCAGGGGCTACCCAAAAAAAAAAAAAATTAACCTGAGTGACCCTTGAGGACCAGATCCTCAACTTACCTTGAGAAAACAGAAACCTTGGATAATCTGGCCTGACTGTGTGTCCTTAAGCATCCAAAAAGGAAAGTATAACCAGAAATAAATAATCAATAAGGTCTGAGAAATTGTATTTCAGATATAAAACTTGAGAATCCCTCAAATCTTCAGTGCCAGATGTCCAGCATGTGTACTGAGTGGCTACTGGGATTTCAGCCTCTTCAGAGAGTACACTGCCATTGTTTGACTACCCATGTTGTGTCATGGAAGCCAGTGCAGGAAGATCAAGACAGGACACATGCCTACTGGACCTCATTTGGGTGACCATGGTGGGGAGGGACCCCAGTGTGGAGCACAGGGGCATGATTGATGATTGTTTGGGTTTGCCAAGGAGGAACCTTCAAGCACTTCCTTGGGGAGAACAAGACATATTTGGTTAAAAAAAAAAAAGGATTATATTTAACAATTAAAAATATTTTGTAAAATAATATTTTCTCTTTTTATTGATACATGCTACAACCATTCATAATTTATACTTATGTGATCCTATGGTGTGTTCTATCATATAGGAAAAATAATATTCATATTCTAGAAAAAAAGAGAGAATGTAATGTTATACTTCTTTTTACATGCATGCAACTTTACTGCTAAAATGTAAATCTCTAAATGTGCTTTGGAATTAACCTATAGTTTATTTTCAGATTTTGTAACTTCAATTTATGTGTGGAGTGTATATATACATATTTTTTGAAATAATATAAAATCAAATGGGAACAGAGAGAGAGAGAGAGAGAGAGAGAAACCTATTCAACGAACTGACCAAAACAGTAAACCTGTGCACTGAAAAGATCATAAAATACTGAGAAAAAGATGCAAGATAGGACTTGTGTATGACAGAATCCATGAGCTCTGACGGGGAGGGGGGTGGGGGGGGCATGAGGGGCAGGCATGGATGGGGGAATGAGTCTAAATTTTATTAAGAAAAGTTGTAGGAAATGTGCTCAATAAAAAATTTTAATTTTTTTTTAAAAAGACTCGAAATGAGTCTACCACCTGACCCAAACATACCACTCCTGGGTATATACCCAACAAAATTCATCTTACTGCAAAGATACATGCATATCTATATTTATTACAGCTCTCTTCACAATAGCAAAGAGCTGGACCCAACCCAACTGTTCCTCAATCAATGAGTGGATAGAGAAAATGTGGTATATCTACACAATGGAGTTTTATCCAGCAGTAAAGAAAGATGACATCATGAACTTTGCAGGTAAATGGATGAAACTGAAAGACATTATACTAAGTGAAGTAGCACAGTCCCAGAAAAACAAACTACAAATGGTATCCCTCATTTGTGGACACTAGCACCAAATACCTAGTAGTAGGGCAAACTGAGATATATATTATAATGTATTTTTTCCCTGAAAGCAAATGTGCCATTATAATGTGAAAGCCTTAATGGGATCTAGAATTAACCTACCACTTATTTTCAGACCTTATAATTGTGGTATATGGGAGGAGGGTATGTATGCATACTTTAGAGTAATATAAAATAAAGGGGATAATATGAATTCCTAAACATATTTTGGAATTTACACTTTACTTTCAGACATCATAATTTTGATATATGTGTGAAGAGCACATATGCATATTTTGGAGCAACACAAATTGGAGAGAACAACAACAAAAGGACTGGGTCAAAGAACTGACTGAAACAGTAAACTTCAGACCAATAATATAAACCTCTGTATAGAAAAACTTTTTAAAGACTGAAAAAAATGATACAAGAAATGTATGGCAAAATGCATGAACTCAGATAAGGTGGGGGGCATGGAAAGGGGAATGAGTCTAAAATTGGACTGAGAAATGTATGAATTGGAAAACTTCAATAAAATACTAAATAAATAAATAAATAAATGTAGAAAAATCAAGATAATGATCTTAACACTTTGATACTTTGTGTGTGACACAATGGTGCTCTTTATCTATAGAGGATATATTCCAAAATTCCCAATGGATGGGTGGAATTGCAAACAAAAGAGAGATGGCACAGCAGCAGTTAAGAACACTGGCTGCTTTGACATATGACCACAGTTCAATCGCTAGCATCCACATGGCAGCAAAGAACCATCCATTACTCCATTTCTAGAGAAATTAAACTCCCTTTTCTGACCTCTGCAGCATTGCATGACATGGGTAGACTTACATACACGCATACAATACACTCATACACATAAAATAAAAAATAAAATATTAATAGAAACAACTGACCCTCTATACCCCATTGTATTCTTACTGTCCTTTCATTCCTGATATGTAGATTACTTTATAAATTGTGACTGTCAGGAGAAAATAAACAATATTTAATAAAAATTAAATAATAAGCTGGGCATGGTGGCACATGCCTTTAATCCCAGCACTCTGGAGGCAGAAGCAGATGGATCTCTGTGAGTTCAAGGCCAGCCTGGTTTACATAGAGAGTTCCAGGACAGCTGGGGCTGCAGGGAGACCCTGTCTCAAAAAGACCAAAAAAAATAATAATAAGAGCAATACACCATGAAAAAGTTATAAAATATATTTTACTCACTTATTTTCAGTACAGTACAGCATAACACTTCTATCACATATCACCAGCCTCTGTGATATTCTTTGTTTTTTGCAGTGTGAAAGAAAGTTCCCAGAAAGAAAATCCTGCATCTTTTACTGAACTTCCTGCAAGGGTGACAAACTGATTAGCACTTCAATGACTGTGGGGTATTTGGAAGGTTGCAGATCCAGAGCCTACTCACAAATAATTTGGGGACATTTTTAATCCCATAAAGAGCCACACCTTGCCTACCCTTTTTTTTAATTAAAATTCTTTTTACTAATAGCATGGATTAATATAGCAGACTAACTGATCCCACTATCAAAAGGCTAAGAATGTCATGAGATAACGTCTCAGACCTAGAGTAGAAACCACCCCTTGTTACTAGGACCAGCCTACTGAATGTAACCACCAATGTATTTGAAAAGTGTTTTGATATCACTTTTCTTTGTTCTGTTACTATAAAACCATAATGCAACTGTTACCATGTTAGAACATGGAATTTGGAGTAACCTGAATCTACATTCCCAGGCCATGGTCAATCATATTTGGCTCCAGAATAAACTATCTCTTAACACCTTTGAGGTAAGGGTTATGCTTTTGTGTTGACAGTGGGAATGACTTTTATAAATGGACAATGTGGAGTAATTACTTGTAATTAATCTCAACCAAACCATGTGCTTTGTTTCTTGTAACCTATCTTGTTCCCTTGGCAAACTCAACATACTATTCCACCTAAAAAGATAATGAATGAGTATTGATACACTTGAGAATTAACATATCAAAGCTCTGAAGGAGCACACTCCTTGCCATTAAGCATTTTGGAAAATGGGAAGAAATAACCTTGAGTGAATGGGAATATTCTAGAACTAGGGACGAAAAGACTCAATGGTCTCTTTAGATTAGGGTGGAGCCAAGCAAGCATTTTTCCAGAAGAAGTGAGAGAAACCATTTTGAATACAAATATGGGTGTTACCAGGTTCAAGAAGAGAGTACTAGAAACAGTTCCAGAGACAGCTTCATCAGTAGAGTTCCAAGAGTCATCTGAGGGAACGAATTTCTTCTGAGTCCTAGCACACTTTTACAAACTAAAGAGTTAGACTTTTTTTCAGATAATTTTATAGTTTGTTGTTATGGTAATGCCACAGTTCTTGGTGTAGGCATTTAAAGCAAACACACACACACACACACACACACACACACACACATACATGCACACAGGCAAAATACCTAAAATGTTCTCATGTAAATCTTGATACAGGATAAGAATTCTGCTTCCTTCTTTCCATCAAACATATTTTCCAATTTTGGTTACCACTTTGTTTTACCTTGAATTTTGAAAACAGGAGAAACTCAGCATTGATAACTGAACAAGGTAAGTTAGAAGATGGTAGCTGTATATGAGTTTTACAGACCTGGCCCCTGGGCACCTTGAAGGTAGTATTGGTCAACTGAATCTTTGATTTCTAGTTGACAAACTCCATTGTCTGGTCTTCTGGTCCTTTGGTTCATTTTGACATCATAGTCTTAGATTAATTACTATTGAACCTACAATACTTAATGTTTGATTTCCTGAATTAGTATTCAAAACATGAGTAATGAAATAAAAACATTTTATCATCTTTTGATAGTACCATATGAATTTTCAGTTTTCTTACATTTAAAGAAGATAAGTCTCATGGCTCTCTAATTGGAAAAAGTGCAAACTATTAAAACCCTGTGCTACCATTTACCTACAGAAGCCAGTAGACATGGTGCCACCATCACCAACTTCCTAAGGCATAGAACATCTTACTTAGATTTTATACAGCTGAGCACCTTCTGTTTCAAGAGTCCAGGGATTTGAATAAGCTAGGCCCATCTCAAGTGTTATTAAAATAGCATGAAGAAACTTATTCTGCTATCTCAAATCATATTGTTTCCTAGACACAAAGCATTTGCTTATAACATATGCACATCTGCCAATACATTATAAATGACCCCTAGTATACTTATAATTCATTAAAAAAGTCATTATTCTCTGATGTTTAGGGACTATTGATAAAATGGTTTACATATGTTCAGGGATAACCCAATAGTATTTTTCTGAATATTTTTTTTTAATTTTTTTTTTTTTTTGTATGTGTATGAATGTATTGTCTGCATGCAGGTCTGTGCACCCGTGTCGTGCAATGCCGCAGAGGTCAGAAGAGGGTCTCGGATTCCCCTGGAACTGGAGTTCTCCTGGAATTGGAGTTACAGACGGTTCTTAGCCGCCATGTGGGCGCTGGGGATCGAACCCGGGTCCTCTGTAAGAGCGTCGGTGCTCTTAACCGCTAGGCTATCTCTCCAGCCCCGATCCACAGGACCAACTATGTTTGCAGCAAGTCCAAATGTAAATCCCTGTCAGATACCTGGCTTGCAAAGACTTTCAATATGCTGCCTTTTTACTGCTATGCTGTACGGAAAGTACATTTTTGGCCCTTTCTTTGCATGAGTAAGCCAAAAACATTTGATTTATAATAGTTGCACATAGTAATACAGGTAAAAAAAAAATAAGAATTTGCTTCATAAGTTGCAAATATTCCAGAAGTGTACCATTATTAGAAAAACTCAAATAACACAGGAATTGCCTTTCGTCTGGCTAGATGAGATCTGCTATTCAGAGTTATAAATTAAATGCCAGTGTTTAGGTCATGGGATGATACTTGTATGAACAATATTGTATTTTTAAACCAATATTGTATTTTTATTCATAAAAATATCACAGTAAAATATAAATCAATAACTGAGTACTCACAGCCTTTACTTATACATAAACGCAGAGGTTGACAGTAGAAGGGTTTTGTTTTATGCACAGATCCAGAGGTTAATCTCAGAAGCTAATCTGAATCACAAAACAGATGTTACCCAGCTAATTAGTGTTAGAAAATTTCATTGTCTTGTTTTATTGTAGGGTTGTTCAGAAAAGCATCTTAAATTATGTACTAGTATGAATTTAAGCATATAGGAAAATACTTTTTTCAGAAAAAGTCTTTTCAGAAAACAAAAGCAAAACTCTATTGAATAATTTTAATATACCAAATTTTATAATTTCAATTTTACTGTTTTGTTCAGTTTTCTCCACATACAAATATAAGACTCATTTTAACCTAAAAAATAAGATCTATCATATTAAAATCATGATTTGTTTGAAATTAACAATGATGGTAGTGCTTTTAATTTTATGTCCTCACAGCCTGTGATTTGATCACTCACACAGAGGGATAGATTTTCCTGCTCTTCACCAATGTTAACTTTTTGTTTCCTGGTACACATCCATCAGTGGGAGACACCTTGCCCCCAAAGGGAAAATGCAGAGCTTTGAGTTTCCAGTGCATTATAGAACTTCCATAGTAACAATGGAAAGCTGGCTGTAACAGCTGCCGCCCCTGATTCTGAAATGTCTCTGCTATACAAATGTGCTGCTGTCAAGAAAAAAAAAGGCAAAAAGCATGATTGTAAGAGAAGAGTCACACTGATTTATCTACCCCCAAGAAAATCTTAGCTGCATGCAAAGCGTATAGTCAAGCAGGCAAAATACTAGTGAAGCAATAATGAAAATAATGATTTTATGTTCTTTTTTTAACATTTATTTCTTCTCTTTCTTTTTTTATATATTTTTTTAATTTTATTTATTTTTATGTGTATGAATGTACTGTCTGCATGTAGGTTGGTGCACCCGTGTCGTGCAATGCCGCGGAGGTCAGAAGAAGGTGTCGGATTCCCCTGGAACTGGAGTTAAAGACGGTTCTCAGCCACCATGTGGGTGCTGGGGATCGAACCCAGGTCCTCTGAAAGAGCAGTCGGTGCTCTTAACCGCTAGGCCACCTCTCCAGCCCCAATTTTATGTTCTTGATAATTTAGTAATTCTTGGATTATAGTTTATCAGTGATTTAAATATTACAAGTTTTTAATAAACTCACTATTTGTATCCCACCATAGTTTAAGCTCTGTGCAGCAATATTATTTTTTTGTCATTTACTTATGGGAGATATATATATATATATATATCTAAATACATGAAAAGTAGATTTTTCTTTCCTCTCATTTCATCTTTTTAGACACACACAAGCACACAGACACACAGACAATACACACACACACACACACACACACACTACACACCACACACATTTGACATTTGGTAAGGGCTCAGAATGCAATGTATTGAAAGAATACTTCTCTAAAATACATGAAACCCTGGATTTGATTTGATTCCCAAAATCTTAATAAACAAACAAAAAAATTCCAATTTTTTCACTGTTAATCCAGAAATTATGTTGGGATTAGTTATAGTATATTTACTACCAAATACATGAGAGTATGTTGCTTGGGTAATCTATCATACTTTGTTATGAACTTGGGTTACTTGAATTTTTCACTTCTACATTAAACTATTAATTTAACGCTCTTGAAATTCCTCTATGGAAGGAGGTATTACAATTATATAAGAAAATTCTGTCTGGGCGTGGTGGCGCACACCTTTAATCTTAGCACTTGGGAGGCAGAGGCAGGCTGATCTTTGTGAGTTCAAGGCCATCCTGGTCTACAGAGCAAGTTCCAGGACAGCTGGGGCCACAGGGAGACCCTGTCTCGAAAAGACCCAAAAAAAAAAGAAAATTCTGACAGAAAATATTACAATTACTTGAAATGAATTCTATTTTGTCATATTTTTTAATTAATTTTATTTATTTCTTTATGTGTATGAATGTACTGTCTGCATGCAAGTGTGTGCACCCGTGTCGTGCAATGCCGCGGAGGTCAGAAGAGGGTTTCGGATTCCCCTGGAACTGGAGTTCTCCTGGAATTGGAGCTTCAGACGGTTCTCAGCCGCCATGTGGGTGCTGGGGATCGAACCCGGGTCCTCTGCAAGAGCGGTCGGCGCTCTTAACCCCTAGGCCATCTCTCCTAGTGTAATTAAGATATGTGGGAACAGCTATTGTATAAATATCATCAAAGCACAATGGCCTAAGGAGATATAATGACACACGATGACATTCTAGTGTTCCATCCACTAGTTCAAAACGTTATGTGTAAGAATAATAAACTTTTAATGAACTGAAGTACATTTCACTATAATAATAAAACAGTCATGCTATATTTCTATCTGTATGTTGATATAGCAATGTTGAAGTTATACGATATTGAAATGTTTCTTATAGAATCTATACTTTTAACATTATCTAAAGTCCCAATCAAAGTTATTACACCCAAGTTTACAAACTATTGAACAAAATACAAATCATTTCTAAAAGACCTGAATATTTTATATTCTTAGAAACAATTATGCCACAATTTGTAATTAAGAAAGTCTAAAACAAAAGTCATCTCTGGGGCTGGAGGGATGGCCCAGCAGTTAAGAGTGCCGACCGCTCTTACAGAGGACCCGGGTTCGATCCCCAGCACCCACATGGCGGCAGAGAACCGTCTGAAGCTCCAATTCCAGGAGAACTCCAGTTCCAGGGGAATCCAACACCCTCTTCTGACCTCCGCGGCATTGCACGACACAAGTGCACACACCTGCAGGCAGACAGTACATTCATACACATACCGAAATAAATAAAATTTTTAAAAAAAAGTCATCTCTGTAGGAAAAACATGCAGCCTTCTCATGTTCCCAAAATCCAAATGCATATTTATGTTCATCACATCAGAACAAATATTTTCATTTCCTTAGGGAAACATTAACATTCAACTTCATCTAAATGTAATAATGGAAGCATTTGTGTTAGTTTCTTGCAGTGAATAGTCCATTAAAATATAACTGTGGACTTGAGTGCACAGAGCTTAGATGGGGGATTTCCCAGGACCACCTGAAGCACAGGTAGGACCAGGGTGCTTCAGCCAGGTGGATTGTTGGATAATTCTTTCACTGAGTTGTTGGATAATTGATTCATCGGTCTATTGGATAATTAAATCATTGTCTTGTGGGGGCGGATTCTCCCTGCTAGCTGGCAGAAGAAGTGGGCCTGTTGCCACTGTGAGACTTGAGTACACAGAGCTTAGATCAGGGATTTCCCAGGACCACCTGAAGCACAGAATACAGGGGCATGGGCTAAGCTAGGCATACCCCCCCACACACACCGTAACTGGAATTACTGAGGGAGTGTCCAAGCGGATTCTTTGGAGAACCTTCAGAACAGAAAAGGGAGAGTGAGTTAGACTTCCAATAGATAGCCTAAAACTTAGACAAGTCAACACTCCATAAGCAAGGAGAAAAACAGATCAAACAAGCAATAAATCAATAAATATCAAAAAACACATAAATGCACTGAAAGACAAAAACCACACAATCATCTCAATTGATGCAGAAAAAGCCTTTGATAAAATCCAGCATCCCTTCATGCTTAAAGTCCTAGAGGGAATTGGATTGGAGGGATCATTTCTCAATGTAATCAAAGCCATATACAGGAAACCCACAGCCAACATCATCTTAAATGGAGAAAAGACAGAAACATTCCTCTTAACTGTAGGAACTCAGCAAGGCTTCCCCCTGTCACCATTCTTCTTCAATATAGTGCTTGAAACACTTCCTAGGGCAATAAGGCAAAAAAAAAAAAAAAAAAGGAAATTAAAGGAGTACTAATTGGAAAAGAGGAAGTCAATCTATCCCTTTTTGCTGATGATATGATTGTTTACTTAAGGGATGATAAAAACTTCACCAGGAAATTCCTAGAAACGATTAAGAGTTTCAGTAAAGTGGCAGGATACAAAATTAACTTCGAAAAAATAGTAGCCATTCTTTACACCAACAACAAGCAACTGAAGAAGGAATTCAAGACCTTCCCACTAACAATAGCCTCAAAAACAATAAAACACCTAGGAACAAACCTAACCAAAGACACCAAAGATCTCTACAAAAAAATTTTAAACCCCTGAAGAAGGAGATTGAAGAAAGACTTCCCATGCTCATGGATTAGGAAAATTAATATAGTAAAAATGTCCATTCTACCCAAACTATTACTCAGATTCAATGCATTCCCAATTAAAATCCTCAAGAGTTTTTTCACAGGCTTGGAAAAAATATCCTTAATTTCATATGGAAAAACAAAAGACCCTGAATAGCCAAAGCAACCCTGAGCAAAAAGAGCAATACAGGGGGATCTCTATACCAGACTTCAAACTATACTACAGGGCTATAGTAAATACAACAGCTTTGTACTGGCACAAAAACAGACCTGTTGACCAATAGAACAAAACTGAACATCTGAACTTGAGCACATACAATTTCTGCCACCTCATATTTGACAAGGGGCCAAGAAGACACAATAGAGGAAAGACAGCATCTTCAGCAAGTGGTGTTGGCAAAACTGGATCACCACTTGTACAAGAATGAAATTAAACCCTTACCTCTCGCTCTGTACAAAAGTCAACTCCAGATGGATCAAAGACCTCAACATGAAACTCAAAATTCCGAAGGCAATAGAAGAAAAAGTTGGCAGCAGCCTACAAGACATGGGTGCAGCAAAAGACTTCCTAAATCAGACACCAGCTGCACAAGAAATAAGATCGACAAAAAAGCTTCAAAAGCTTCTGTACATCAAAAGAAACAATCAAGGAAGTGAAGAGAAAACCCACAGTTTGGGAAGAAACTTTCATTGCAGATACATCTGAGAAAGCATTGATTCCAGGATATATAAACTACCCAAAAAACAAAGAGAAAAGAAAACGAATGACCCACTCAAAAGATGGAGCGAAGAGCAGAACAGAGACTTCACAAGTGAGGAATTAGGGATGGCTAAGAAACATTTTAAAAATTGTTCAACATTGCTAATAATTAAGGAAATGCAAATTAAAACCACTTATCATATCATCTTACTCCGATAAGACTGGCTAGGATCAAGAAAACAAATGATACCAAGTGCTGGAGAGGTTGTGAGGAAAGTGTAACACTCATACACTGCTGGTGGGAATGTAAACTGGTACAGCCACTATGGAAAGCAGTGTGGAGAACCCTAGGAAGACTCAAAATGAGCTTGCCACCTGACCCAGTCATACCACTCCTGGGTATATACCCACAAGACTCACCTTACCACAGAGATACATGCACAGCCATGTTTTTTGCAGCTCTCTTCACAATAGCAAAGAGCTGGAACCAACCCAAGTGCCCCTCAACTGATGAGTGGATAGAGAAAATGTGGTACATCTATACAATGGAATTCTATGCAGCAGTAAAGAAAGATGACATAATGAGCTTTGCAGGTAAATTGATGGAGCTAGAAGATACTTCACTAAGTGAAGTAACACAGTCCCAGAAAAACAAACGATGAATGGTATCCCTCATCTGTATATTCTAGAGCCAATTACCTATTTGTATGGCAAACTGAGCAACGTTAATGTGATCTGAAAACAACTGTGGTCTTATATTGTGAATCCCTTAAAAATAAATTAAAAATTAAAAATATATAACTGCAGATCATCTTTGAAATATGTATTTAATTTGGAATTTCGTAGATACTTATTACTGTATGAAATTCTCCAAAAAAATACATATTATTAGTATGCTCTCCCTTAGTGTCTATGACCTCTCTAGACACAGGTTCCAGGTCCCAATAACAGTGCCAGTTATTGATTCTGTCTTGTTGAGCAAGTGTTAAATCTAATCAGAAAATGTTTATTTACTCTGATAATGTCTGTGCCACTATGGTTCCAGTCAGCATGACTTACTAGGTTGGTAGTTATTGTAGCTTTCAAGGTTCACATCTAGATAAGACTGATGATAAGACTTTGGCTCCTGGTGGCATAATACCTCCTTTTAGCAACATGAAAGCTGCCCAGTAGTGATGAAGCTTCAAGGTCAGTACCAGTTTTATTTCTCCATGTTTTAGTACGTATTATTGTCCTCTGCAATAGACACTTGCTGTCAAGTTCTAGAGGGTAACCAAGAGCAATGGCAATACCCAGTAATTTTTGTCATTCTATCGGGTCTCACTGGCCAATTAGTCTAGAAATTACTTCCCATTCCTGACACTAGACATTTTACTTGCTGGCCTGTTGTGTCTGGTAGGACCATTGCCACACACACACACACACACACACACACACACACACACTATAGAATAACTCCATTTATACTCTTTATGGATTTATGTATTTGGGGAGATTCTACAGTAGTTTTCATATGAATTTTTCAAAAGATCTTTAATGTTAGTTATAAGTAAAAATAACCGCTTTTATTCATATTCTGAGCTCTATCTTGCCCTCTCATTTCCCATCCCATTTAACCTTAACTAACATTATATTGCTAGATAAAGTGTTACACTGACTCTTAATGACTTACTATTACTTACTCATCTATTAATACATCTCACAACTCTCAAGTGAATCTTTGTCTAATAGCAAATGATGATTAACACAAAGACACACAACTGGACAACATGCAGAGAATAGAAAACTTCAGAATGTTCATACTTAGATAACTATATCATATCCCTCATTCCAAGGCTCAACGGTCTTGAAAAAACTTGATGGAAAAGTTTGAAGAGCCAAAGGCAGTGGATGATTATAAGTAACCAGTTTGGGGAACACAACAGGGCAGTTTTATATATGAACTTTGTTTTAAGGGTGTATTAGTCACTTTTCTGTTGCTGTGATAAAACGCCATGACCAAAGGAACTTATAAAAAGAAGAGTTTATTTGATCTTAGAAGGAATTAGAGTCCATTGTGGCAGAAGGCATGGTGGCTGGAGCTGGAGCAGCATGCCGAGGGTCACATCTCGCAAAGAGCACAGGAAGCAGAGAGTGACTGGAGACAGCAAGGCTTGTTAAAACTCACTAAAGCCTGCCCCCAATAACGTACTTCCTCTAGCATGGCCACACCTTCTAAGACCTCCAAAAACAGTGCCACCAACTGGAGACAAATGTCTGAATACTAAAAACCTATGGGGGACACTCATTCAAACCACCACAAAGCGTGTCACCATTGGTAGGTCTACCATGTTCCAGGGAGAGGGACACACCTAAATTCTGTGGATAGCACAAATGGACTCTATGCGCTTGGAAAAAAAATGTGGGCATGGAGTTATGTGAGTAGGGGTGTATCTGAGAGGAGATGAGGAAAGTGGGTGTTTGTGAATAAAATGCTATTTAAAATACACAAGTAAATAAAATAATCTGACATCTATAAAAATAAAAAAGAAATAGAACCACTGAATACAAACTTTTACATACCACATTTCAAAAATGCATTTCACATAAATAATTAAGATTATATAAATCATTTATACTACATTATTTAGTATCTGCATTTTTCCACAACATGGATAAGTTTTCAAAAAATCCAAAAAAGTCAATAAATAATTTAATTTAAAGATGACAATCAATTTCCATGTTCAGTTTTTCAGAACCTATTGCAATGATGATTGAATCTGATATATCTGTAAATTTACTTTTCACTCAATTACACCTATCCTGAAAGAAGATAGCCAAAAATTCCTGATAGTCTTTTGTAAATTGTAAAGTCTGGTGACACGTTTTGTAAGTTTCTGGTTTGTGTACATGGAAGTGTTATACACTGAGGTATAGATCCAAGATTAAAAGAAATTCTCAATATTGAGAAAGACTGAGAAAGAGATGAAAAGCATGTTTGGCAGAATGCATGAGCTCTGGCGGGGTGGGGGAATGGGTGGGAACACGGGTCTAGATTTGTTAAAAAAATAAAAATAAATTTATGTGAAAAAAATAAAAAAATAAAAGAAATTCTCATACCACAAGGAGAAAAAGAAAATTCATAGCTGTGGTAAAGAAATAACAGTGTTGAGCCATGGAAGAAAAATGCTTTCATAAAGAAGCAATCTAAAGCAAATGGCAGTCCCTAAGAGTGCTGGGACATAGTCTATAAGTCTTCCTGTTCATTTTTCCTTTCATCTTAAAAAGATAAATCCTCACCGGAAAGAAAACATACTATGATATGAAAAAAGTCAAAGGTTATGCTGTTATTTCAAACAGATTAGGCTTATAAATTAGGTTCAGAGTTTTGAAAACTCAATAGGTAATGTATTTTAGTGGTTTATAAGGTATATATATATATATATATAATTTTTTTTAATTTATGTATGTGTATCAATGTACTGTCTGCATGCAGGTTTGTGCACCCGTGTCATGCAATGCCGCGGAGGTCAGAAGAGGGAGTCGGATTCCCCTGGAACTGGAGTTCTCCTGGAATTGGAGTTTCAGACAGTTCTCTGCCTCCATGTGGGTGCTGGGGATCAAACCTGGGTCCTCTGTAAGAGCGGTCGGCGCTCTTAACCACTAGGCCATCTCTCCAGGTGTATATATTTTATATAAACTGTTAGAGAAAAATATGTAGGGAAATGTTTTGACCAGCCTTCCATGGCTTAGAAGCAATCCTCTGCAGTTCATAAATGGCCTCAAACTCCTAAAACCCAGTCCCCACAAGTGAGTAGGCTGGATCACCAGAGAAACAGAACCAACAGGACATGCATGTAAATGATGTTAAGCTGTACTTGGTTACAGCAGTGTATCTCATCAGAAATCCATGAAATTTAATAAAGCAATATTTTCCTACCTAATAATACCGTTCTGACACGAATTAATATTTAATTATGATTATTTTAAATTTGTAATGTGCATCATTTGCCTTTTGAAGTTAGCTTAAATATTTAACAATATTTTATTATACTTTAATATTGAAAGTTTGCCTCTCCCTTAACACCTTTTTGTTTTGTCTTTTTGAGACAGGGTCTCCCTGTAGCCCTAGCTGTCCTGAAACTCACTCTGTAGACCAGGCTGGCCTTGAACTCATAGAGATCCCCTGCCTCTGCCTCCCGAGTGCTGGGATTAAAGGCATGCGCCACCATGCCCAGATAACACCTTTCTTTTGGGGGGTGGGAGGGCTTTATGTGTTTTTTTTTCTTTTGAGAGAGAGGGAGGGATATTTCCTTGTATCCCTGCCTGGCTTCAAACATGCTGGCCTAAATGTCACAGAAATCCTTTGCCACTGTCTCCCAAATGCTGGAATTAAAGCATGTAACTCTTCATCTGGCCCTTATACTATCTTAAACATTAAAACAAATCTTTTACAAAAAGCAGTTAGGATAAGTTCTTAGGAGCCAGAAAGCATAGGTGTGTCACTATCCTCTGAAGGATACCTCCCACAATATCTGCAGATAAACCTAATCTTTGTTATCTTTTTAAATAATGAAATATTTTTCATTGTATTTTTTCAGTCTTCAGAATTGAACCAGATCCTTGTACATGCTAGGGGGTTGTTCTAATATTGAGCTAATACCATTCATTTGTATTCAAAGGGTGCACTTCAAACTATGTTTGCAGAGTGTCATGATCAAATCAAAGATGTTAGAATTTCAGCTTCTACCACAGTTACCATTTCTCTGTGTTGGAAACATTCAAATTATTTTCTAGCTCTTTAAAAACATGTACACCTGCCCTGGTGAGATGACTTACTGATCAAAGCCAATGACTGTCATACCTGAATTCACTCACTGTGACCCTCATGGCCAAGGGAGGAAATTCACCCACACATGTTATCTAGTGACTTCTATGCATGTGTTGCATGTACACCTATCCCCTCCATACACAAATAAGATAAATGAAAAATTATTAAATGCACAGCTAATTGCTGTAGGCTGTAATTTAAGTAATTTACTGCTGGACAGTTGAACCACTTCTCTACCTGAATTTTGCCCCTCACTGTTTATCTGCACCTTTCCTCCCACTCACTGATGTCTATTGCACTCTCTACTACATCACCTATGATTTTAATTTCCACTAAAAAAAAATGGAGTTTTCCTTTCTTTCTGTGACCTATTTCAATTAATGTACTTCAGATAAATTTAATTCTCCATTAATGACACTTTTATCACTTTATGACATTAATTTTCTATTATCATATTCATAACATTTCAAAAATATGTTTCCATTTTTATTCATCTTGTTTGATTCTATATGGTAGCTACTGTAAATAGCACTGTAATAAGTACAGGTATGCAGACTTCTTTCAGATCTAATGATTACATTTCTTTGGAGTATAAACCCAGTGTGAGATTGTTAGATCACATTCTAGTCTTATTTGCAGATTTTGAGGTGGAGGGATGCATATATACTGCCCATACTATTTTCCATAATGTCTGTTTTGCATTGTAATTCAACAAAAATACATGAAATCTCCATCTTTCATGTTCACCAGTATTTGTTGCATAGTTTTGCATTTTTGATGAAGCCTATCTACCTGTGGAAAGGTGGTGTAATCCTGTGGTTTTGATTTGTGTCTACATGCTGGTTAGTGTTGCTGACCTCCTTCCATGTATTTGTTGGCTATTCATATATTGTCTTTGAAAGAATATATATATATGTCTTTTTTGAAGTTTTCTTCTGCTGAATTACTCAGGTTGTCTGTATATTTTGAGCCCTTGTCAGATGAAGAAAGACAAATCAAAATCTTATAAAAATATTCATTGTTTGCTGTTTTCAGTGTATAGTGTGATCATTTGACTGTATCTTTTTTAATAATGCTTTTATTGATGTTTTGTGGATTTCAGACATTTCTCAGTTCAGTTTAGACATACTCCCCTTTCCCTTCCCCTAACCCTACCCCAGGTCATGCACTCTGCCATAACTGTCCTGCATCTTTCTCTGTCTTTTTTTTATGTTTAGGAATTCACATTTTCCTCCTTTAATTTTATGTTACTCTAAAGTGTCTCTTTTAAAAATATTTGGATCTCTGTATTATTTTAAGTCATTTACTTGAGGAATTGTCCTGTAAGTTTTTGGATTCATACCAGAGATGCAGGGATGACTCAACATACGTAAATCAATAAATATCATAAAACACATAAATGGACTGAAAGACAAAAACTGCATCCATATGATGACTATCAACCACCTGCAACTCCAGTTCCAGAGAATCTGATGTTTTCTGGCCTCCACAGGCATTGTACATGCATGGTATACTTACATACATGCAAGCAAAACATTCGTACATATATTTTTTAATTCGGTCTTTTTTTCTGTTTTTCAGAAGCAAAAAAGTTTGCTCATCATTAATAAAAGTAAAATTTCCTCTTTAAGTGGTAACCAGCAAGGCATGGTGGCATATGTCTTTAGTCCCTGCATTCTGGACTCAAAGGCGAGATAGCGGGGGAGAATCTGAGTTCAAAACCAGCCTGGTCTACAAATTGAGATCCAAGCCAACTAGACTTACATACAGTGACCCTGTCTCACACACACACAAAAAAATTTAAAAACCCAAACAGACAAAAATAATTAAACAATGGCCATGAGAAGTGTAGAGTGAAACTGGGAGTAGGTATATGGTCAAACCCTACATCATTCATAGGACCACTACTGAAGCTGCACAGCCTTTTATCCTTCGACATAATGTCTACTCTAGAAGGAAAACTCTAGACACGAACAATTGCATTTTCTTAAGAGACTTTCTCTAATTTGATTGATTCTGTGGAAATTCACAATGAATTTACTTACCATGGGCTATTATAAATTCATTTGCTTCAATGATCCTATTTAAAATAGGCTCAACAGATGGACAAGATTACCCTGGATGAAGGTCAGCTACACAATTGAGCCATGGCTCTTAGTAAACCTCTATAGAAATGTTAATGAATCCAGATATGAGAGACATAATTCTGCATTTCCTGTCTCTTTGAAAGTGCTTACTGGTGAAATTTGGAAAATTAATGTCAAAATGATGAACATGAAAATTAAGGTGACTTCTATCTTTATAATTAGCAGTTCAAAAATGAAGTCATCTCACACCATCTGTTTAGTTTGTAGTAGATTGTTGCAGCTAAGTTGATTTGCTTTTCAGTAATTGTGATGAGAAAAAGAAAAGGCAGTAAGATTAAAGCTAGCATTTATCTCTCTCTTGGAGTAATTTAAAATTGCTTACAGTTCTAGCAAAATAGCACTGTAATAACCCATTGCAAAGGGGAAATATTATGTGCTGTCTGACCTAGTTAAAAAGTGAAATGTCTCATCATTTTATTTTTGGTTTGCTGTTATTGTGATATTCCATTTGTCTTATTTTGTTTCCGCACCATGGAGCAGCATGTTGGTATAAGATTTTTGCTGACTTTTACTTAATCTAAGTGGATCTCACTTTATATTGTGTTTTCCAGAACCTCAGAATCCATCCTTTCTGAAGGGAGGTGATTGAACAATTTGATCTTCAGTTGTATTAAATACAGTCATCAGGGATTCCAGAATATAATAATGGGTGTGAGAAAAATGAAAACACATAAAATATATTTTTGGTTTGTCTCATATATTGGATAATTGGGCCAACAGAGAAAACAAAACAGAGAAATAAAAAAAAAAATCTAGGATTCAATGAAAATCACAGTGGACATGGTATTAGGGGAATCTGAATTTCTGATCCTAGGCCATTCCTGCTCATATTTGACTCCAGAATAAATTATCTTCTATGTTCCTGAGGTAAGAATTGTTTTTGTGTTGACAATTATTAATGGGCCTTATGCTATTTCAGTAGCAAAGATTCCTATGATATCTTAAGTTTTCAAATGTTCTGCTAACATTATTTGTTTCTTTCTTTTTTTTTTTTTTTTTTTTTNAGGATCTCCCTGTAGCCCCAGCTGTCCTGGAACTCACTCTGTAGACCAGGCTGGCCTTGAACTCACAAAGATCCGCCTGCCTCTGCCTCCCAAGTGCTAGGATTAAAGGCGTGCGCCACCACGCCCCTCCATTATTTGTTTCCATCAGAAGACAAATAAAATTAGCCCCACCTTGCTGAGAAACAGAGAAAAACAGATGAAGATAATTCCAAGTAGCCAACATTGAAAATATTGAAAAAGACATGTGACATGGTCACATAATCTAATACAACATCAGTTGTCTAATTTCATTTACTCCATTCTCACTGAAATCCCTTGGCTAACCTCCCTCTTCATGTCATGCATTTTTATCAAACATCAGTTAATGTAACTGGTAGGCTGAGGATAACCAAAATATATAACAACATAATTTTGACATATTGACAGCTATGTATATGTTAAAAATATAAATTAATATACAAATCTCATTACCAAGTAAAAGATGATACAACCAAAAATGTCTTACTGTACTAGATATCTAAGACTACTATTCAAAAATGTTATCCAAAGTTTTTACCATAAATTTTTTCTGCATTTTGATTTCTAATTTCATTAATTTTCATATAGTTCTCTGTAGTTTATAAAAAGTCACTTTGAGCTGGGCGTGGTGGCACACGCCTTTAATCCCAGGCAGAGGCAGCCGGATATTTGTGAGTTCAAGGCCAGCCTGGTCTACAGAGTGAGTTCCAGGTGGGGCTACAGGGAGACCCTGTCTCAAAAAGACAAAAAAAAAAAAATAAAGTCACTTTGTTGTCACATCCTTAAATTTTTAAAAGTGACAATCTATGAGCTTAAAACAATCAACAAATATTTGGTGATTTAAATATGTTTATATTGTAAATAAATATATAGGCAGGAATTATGGGAAAGAAAATAAAACAGCTTAAGAACTGAGGGTTAGAGTTAGGATTCGGGTTAGGATTCGGGTCAGGGTTAGGATTCGGGTCAGGGTTAGGGTTCGGATCAGGGTTAGGGTTTTAGGGTTACGGTTAGGGTTAGGGTTAGGGTCAGGGTCAGGGTCAGGGTCAGGGTCAGGGTCAGGGTCAGGGTCAGGGTTAGGGTAGGGT
>VZQC01001358.1:12040-49247 GCA_009823505.1 Rhizomys pruinosus
ACCACAGAGATACATGCACGGCCATGTTTATTTCAGCTCTCTTCACAATAGCAAGGAGCTGGAACCAACCTAAATGCCCCTCAACTGACGAGTGGATAGAGAAAATGTGGTACATCTACACAATGGAGTTCTATGCAGCAGTAAAGAAAGACGACATCACGAGCTTTGCAGGAAAATGGCTGGAGCTAGAGGACATCATGCTGAGTGAAGTAACACAGTCCCAGAAAAACAAACGACGAATGGTATCCCTCATCTGTGGATGCTAGTGCCAATTACCCAGTTGTAAGTATTTCTTGTGTAGGGCCCCCTGAGCTTCTGTACAAAGCAGTTGGACATAATGCATTTTGGAAACAACAACAACAACAGAAAATACTGCATCAAAGAACTGACTGAAACAGTGAACTTCTGCTCAAAACAGTCAACGTCCCCATGGAAAATATTGAGAAAGACTAAGAGATGGAAAGCATGTTTGGCAGAATGCACGAGCTCTGACGGGGTGGGGGAATGAGCGGGAACACGGGTCTAGATTTGTTAAAAATAAATAAATAAATACAATAAAAAAAAAAGATGTTTCTAAGTCTCTGATAAGCTACTTACGCCATCTCTTAAGTAGGCCATTTGTTTTCTTCTTTGTTTTTTGAGTAGTCTATATATTCTGGATGTTAATGCTCTGTCAGATGTATCACTGGTGAAGATTTTGTCCTAATCTGTGGGTTTTCTCTTCACGTCCTTTATTATTTCTTTTGCTGTACAGAAGCATTTGAGTTTGATGAGGTCCCACTTGTTAACTGTTGACCTTATTTCTTGCTCAGCTGCTATTTGATTTAGAAAGTCTTTTCCTACTCCTATGTCTTGAAGGTTGTTGCCAACTTTTTCTTCTGTTACCTTCAGGTTTCGTGTTTCGTGTTGAGATCTTTGATCAACTTGGAGTTGACTTTTGTACAGGGCGAGAGGTAGGGGTTTAACTTCATTCTTCTACAAGTGGTGATCCAGGTTTACCAACACTACTTGCTGAAGATGCTGTCTTTCCTCCATTGTGTCTTCTTGGTCCCCTTGTCAAATATGAGGTAGCTTAAATTGTATGTGCTCAAGTTTGGATCTTCAGTTTTATTCCATTGGTCAACAGATCTGTTTTTGTGCCAGTACCAAGCTATTTTTATGACTTTAGCCCTGTAGTATAGTTTGGAGTCTGGTATAGAGATTCTCCCCCGTATTGCTCTTTTTCCTCAGGGTTGCTTTGGCTATTTGGCGTCTTTTGTTTTTCCATATGAAATTAAGGACTTTTTTTTTCCAAGCCTGTGAAGAAAGTCTTGGGGATTTTAATTGGGGTTGTGTTGAATCTGTATATTAATTTGGGTAGAATAGACATTTTTACTATATTAATTTTTCTAATCCATGAGCATGGGAGGTCTTTCCATCTTCTGATGTCTTCTTCAATTTCCTTCTAGCACTTGGGAGGGAGAGGCAGCCTGGTCTACATAGCGAGCTCCAGGCCAGCTGGGACTAAAGGGAGACCCTGTCTCAAAAAGACCAAGAAAAAGAAAAAAAAAAGTTAGAAGATTTTAATAAATTACTACCAATCACATATATTCATTGTTAACTTTTGAAGAATATTAGATATGTTTATAGCTAGATAAAAAATAGACAATCATTTAGTGTAGAAATATTACTAATTTTGCTGTTTTTTATTTTTAATTTAAAAATATTTATTATTTTTATTTCACATGTATCAAACATGTATTGCTTACATGTATGTACGTGTGCCCATGTTGTGCAATGTCCTCGGACTTTAGATCTCCTGGAACTGGAGTCATGGATGTTTGTTAGCTGCCTGTTAGTTAACTGGAGTTATGGATGGGTGCTGGGATTCGATCCCAGGTCTTCTGCAAGAGCAGCTAGTGCTCTTAACTGCTCAGCCATCCCCCCAGCCCCTGTTTTTGCTGTTTCTTTTTAAATAAATATTTTCATTGATTCTTTGAGAATTTCACAGAATGTATTTTGATTATATTCAGAGCCTTTTGCCATCTCCTTTCTGATCCACTCTCACTTCTTTACAGCTCTCCTCACTTTTGTATCTTTTTTTTTTTTTTCTTACGGCCTATCAAATCTACCTATCAGGTCTAATTTGTGTTCTCTAAATGCCTCTGAGTGTGGGTCCATCTCCAGAAGCCTAGTCAACCTACCCAGCATCACACTGAATCTCCCCCTCCCAGCAGCTGTCAGTTGCCAGTAATTCTCAGCTAGGGCTGGGCTGCTTGCCCCCCTCCCCATCCATGCTGGGTTTTTGTCTGACTTGGGCTTATTTATCACCAGAAATGTGGGTTCATATATGTAATTGCCCTGTTGTGTCTGGTAAATATGGTTTCCTTGTATTCATCTACCACCTCTGGTTCTTGCAGCCTTTCTGCCCCTTCTTCTGTGATGATACTGGAGCCCTGGTAGAAGAGGGTGTGATATAGGTGTTCCATTTAGTCTGAGCTCTCTGCAGTCTTTTATTTTCTGCACATGAACTAGTTGTGGGTCTCTCTGTTAATTGCCGTCTGCTGCAAGAAGAGCCTGGTGAGGGTTGAGAGATAGATTATTCTAAAGAGTCAAAGCTAACATCCACATATATCCATAAAAGATGTGACATTTATTTTTCTGGATCTGGGTTATCTCACTCAGTATGATTGTCTCATACATTTACCTGTAATTTCATTCTATTTATTTATTTATTTATTTATTTATTTATTTATTTATTTATGTATGTATTTATTTTTTAAGGGATTCACAATATAAGAACATATTTTTTTTCATATCACATTAATGTTGCTCAGTTTGCCATACAAAGGTAATTGGTGCTGAGCATCCACAGATGAGGGGTACCATTTGTCCTTTGTTTTTCTGTGAAGGTGTTACTACACTTAGTATGATATCTTCTAGCTCCATCCATTTACCTGAAAAGTTCTGATATCATCTTTACGGCTGCATAGAACTCCATTGTGTACATGTACCACATCAGTTGAGGGCACGGGTTGGTTCCAGCTCTTTGCTGTTGTGAAGAGAGCTACAATAAACATGGCTGTGCATGTATCTCTGCGGTAAGATGAGTCTTGTGGGTATATACCTAGGAGTGGTATGACTGGGTCAGGTGGCAAGCTCATTTTTAACCTTCCAAGGGTTCTCCACACTGCTTTCCATAGTGGCTGTACAAGTTTACATTCCCATCAGGAGTAGATGAGTGTTCCCCTTTCCCTACTACCTCTCCAGCACTTGGTATCATTTGTTCTCTTGATCCTAGCCAGCCTTATTCGAGTGAGATGATATTTTAAAGTGGTTTTAATTTGCATTTCCTTAATTATTAGCAATGTTGAACACTTTTAAAGATGTTTCTCAGCCATCTCTAATTCCTCACTTGTGAAGTCTCTGTTAAGCTCTTTGCTCCATCTTTTGAGTGAGTCATTTGTTTTCTTCTTTGTTTTTTGAGTAGTTTATATATTCTGGAAATTTATGCTTTGTCAGATGTATCTGCAGTGAAGGTTTCCTCCCACTCTATGGGTTTTCTCTTCACTTCCTTGATTGTTTCTTCTGATGTACAGAAGCTTTTTAGTTTAATGAGGTCCCATTTGTCAATTGTAGATCTCATTTCTTATGCAGCTGCTGTCTGATTTAGGAAGTCTTTTCCTATGCCTGTGTCTTGTAGGTTGCTGCCAACTTTTTCTTCTATTGCCTTCAGAGTTTTGGGTTTCACGTTGAGGTCTTTAATCCATCTGGAGTTGATTTTTGTACAGCGCGAGAGGTAGGGGTTTAATTTTGTTCTACAAGTGATGATCCAGTTTTGCCAAAATTTCATTCTTTTTAACAGCTAAATAATATTCCAATCTGCAAATGAACCATGTTTTCATTTCTCTTCATCATTTGATAAACATCTAGGTTGTTGCCATTTGCTGGCTGTTGTGACTAGAGCAGCAATGACCATGATGCACAGGCACCTCTGTGCTTAGATATAATGCCTTTTGGGTATATGTCCAAGGGTGGCATAGCTGGATCATGTAGTGGATCTATTTTTAGCTCTTTGTGGAACTGATTTCTGTAGTGGCTGCAGCAGTTCATACTCCCACCAGCAGTGAATAAGTGCCTGCTTCCCACATCCTTACCTGAATTTGTCATTGTTTGGTTTTTGGATCTTAGTGTTCCAACTGGGGTAAGATGAAAAAAATTTTTTTTTGAGACAGGGTCTCCCTGTAGCTCCAGGCTGTTCTGGAACTCACTCTGTAGACCAGGCTTGCCTTGAACATTCAGTGATCTGTCAGCTTCTGCCTCCCAAATGCTAGGATTAAAGGCTTGTGCCAACAGGTCTGGCAGATGAAATCGGAAAAGTTTTAATTTGCATTACTTGAATGCTGAAGATATTGAAGGAGACATGATATTTGTGTTTCTTGTGTTGTTTTTATTTCTTCATTGTGATTTATTTATCTGGAGTTTGTTTGTTGTCCTCCTGACAGTTGGAGGAGTACTGGTGGCAATTGGACTGGGATCTGGTGAATCACATAGGGAGGTTCAGAGGATAGGAGATGGAGATCCTTGCAAGCAGCAGCCAGATGTTACTTTCATGTGTACTCTTGTAAAGATTAAGTAAGACAGTGTATGTAGACATTATAAACCTAAAACATATAGAAATGATTACATTTATTTCTGAAAAGTATCCTTATTAATAGTAAGCTTTGGAGACTATGAAGATCTAAGGACTATTGAGTTAAGATGCCTCTTTCATATATTCTATGCAGCTTTCATTTTTCCTGTTAAAAGTACCTCTGTACTTTCCTTTTCTTGTACATTTAATATGTTATACTTATGAATACATTATGTTTGTGTTGAAGCTTTAAATATAGCTGCTGGCTTTGTCCTAGATTATTTATTAGGGCAGATTGGGCAGGAAGAGTTCACTCAGTACACAATCTGGAATATTTTTCTAGACCCGGGAAATATTTTTGCAAATAACATTAGTACTTTAAAAAATTTCATTAATCTAGTATTTCCATTGATTATATTATGAAAGTACTCTTTTCCTCTCAGTTTATGAAGATAATCTTGTAATTTAAAATGAGTTTTAAGGCTATATAACCTCAAAAATAATAAGATACCTAGGAATAAACCTAACCAAAGACACCAAAGACCTCTACAACAAAAATTTTAAACCCTTAAAGAAAGAAATTGAAGAAGACCTCAAAAGATGGAAAAACCTCCCATGCTCATGGATTGGGAAAATTAACATTGTAAAAATGTCCATTTTACCAAAACTCTTGTATAGATTTAATGCAATCCCAATCAAAATCCCCAAGAGTTTCTTCACAGGCTTGGAAACAAAAGTTCTTAAATTCATTTGGATGTTTTTTTTTATTCTATCAAAAATTATCAACCGCCATTACCCTAGAATAAATCTAACGCAAAGACACCAAAGACCTCTACAACAAAAATTTAAACCCTTAAAGAGAAAAGAAATTGAAGAAAGACCTCAAAGATGGATAAAAAACCCTCCCATGCTCCATGGATTGGAAAAATTAACAAAATGTCCATTTTACCAAAAAAAAAAAAAAAAAAACAAAAAACTCCCTTGTATAGATTTAATGCATCCCAATCAAATCCCAAAAGAGTTATCTTCACAAGGCGGAAAAACAAAAGTTATATTAAATTTCATTCTGGAAAACAAAAAGACACCCCAAAAAATAGAAGCCATCAACCCTGAAGTAAAAAGAGCTCCGGAGGATACAAAACTATACCGGATTTTAAACTATATTACAGGGCTAATAGTCATAAAAAAAGCCTTGTGTGTACTATTTCTATTGGCGACAATAAACGACCCACTGTTGGACCCAAACATGGCACACAAAACCAAAAGATTTTCAACACCATCCTCGGCAAGCACCCAAATTAGGCAAAGGAGTTCCTTTTCAGCTCAGTGGGTCCATCACTCATATTTGAAAAGGGATAGAAACGACGAACAAATGGAAAAAAGGAACAGCATCTTGGCGCAGTGGGGTGTTGCGCAAAAAAACTCTGGAATCACCAAACTTGTAAAGAGAAATGAAAATTAAAAAAACCCCTACCGTCTTCAACGGGCCTTGCATAGCAGGAACGATCTATACTCCAGATGGAGTTAAGGAGACCTGTCTCAGGAGGCGTGGGAAACCCTCATGGGTAAACTCGCTGTAAGTAGTGATAAGAGAGAAACTTGTTGTTGGGCTACGTCAGTACTACATTCAACCGCACATACCGGAGGTAGCCGAAATAGGGAACCTTCCTAATAATTCAATGACCAGCACGTGGCTCATGGAATTGGGTAGATGTTAGTCGTAATCTTAATTGACAAATGGGCCACGACGGTTCCACTGGCAACAAGTCTCAAAAGCTTTCTGTAGCGAGGTCAATACGAATATCGAATCAAAAGGCAGGAGTGAAGAGAAATCACCACATGAGTGGGAGGAAACTTCACACTTGCAAAGATAACTATCTGAAAAAGCATTTGGATTTTCCAAAACATCGTACTAATACAAACCGTATCAAAAAGATACAAGAAGCAAAAGAAAAAAGCAAATACCACAATAGACACCAAAAAAAAAAAAGACTAACAGAGAACTTCCAAGCAAGAATAGGATGCTGAGAAACACCTCAGAACTGCTCAACATTACTAATCATTAAGCGAAAATGCGAAATGAAACTACACACTTTAAGATATACATCTTTACCCAGTCATTACTGCGTAAGTTCATGAACATAGCTATGATCAAAACAGATGGAGTCTATTCTCAGTGCATATGTGGGGATAGCGAATAGGCGCGGTAATCACATCTATATCACTTCTAGTTTGGTTTGGGGAAATGTAAACTCGTAAAGCAGCACACTTCTATGGAAAGGCAGTGTGGAAACACTTGAAGAGACTTGGAAAAATGGAACTTGCCACTCCGATCGACCCAGCCATACCACTCCTGGCAATGTACCCTCAAGACTTACGCCACCAGAGATACATGCACCGGCCCATGTTTATTGTCTAGCTCTCTTCACAATAGCAGAGAGCTGGAACCAACCAAATATGCCCCTCAACTGACGAGTGGATAGAGAAAATGTGGTACTATGCTACACAATTGGAGTTCTTCTATGCAGCAGTAAGAAAGACGACATCATCAAGGCTTTGCAGGAAAATGGCTGGAGCTGAGGACATCATGCTGAGTGAAGTAACACAGTCCCAGAAAAACAACAAACGACGAATGGTATCCCTCATCTGTGGGTGCTAGTGACCAATTACCACAGTTTAAGTATTTTTTTGTAGGGGGCCCCCTGAGCTTTTTTGTACAAGCAGGTTGGGCATAATACATTTTGGAAAATAACAACAAACAACGAAAGACCACTGCATCAAAGAACTGACATGAGACGGTGAACTTTCTGCTCAAAAACAGTCAACTGTCCCCCATGGAAAATACCTGAGAAAAAGACTGAGAAGATGGAAAGCATGTTTTTGGCAAATGGCACGAGCTCTGACGGGATTGGGGAATGAGCGGGAAACACGGGTCTAGATTTGGTTAAAAAACTAAATAAATAAATTTTAATGTGTAAACAAATAAAAATAAAAATATAAAAATTGGTTTTAGAGGTAGCAAAAGCAGCAATTGCATCATAATCTTGTAATTCAGGCACTAATTTGTATGCTATTTCCTCCCATCATTGGAATCTGATTTGGTCCTTACCTATGGAAAAAGGAGATGGACTCATTTCCATGTGTGACTCACTCTACTTTAGCAGTACCCTTGATCTTGATGGTCAAGGTTTATTTCCTAGCCATTGTTTACTCTAGTAGTTACTCCTGGATTTCTGTCTTTGATTAACTGCTATTTGCAAAGCCCATGTACCCTTGCTTTGTTTAAGCAAAAACTTCCATATTTGCGAAGGTTTTAGTATATCTGTGTGGGGAATACTTTTTTTTTTAGAAAAACTTTTTTTTTTCGTTTTTTTTCTTGTTTTATGCAGTATATAGGTAGAGTTGCCCATTGTCCATGCACTGCCCAGGATGCCAGAAGAAGGCATTGGATTCCCTGGAATTGGAGTACAGTTTTATTTTTTTGTTACTTATGTGGGTATGACTGGAATTGAACCTGGGTCTTCTGCAAGAGCGAGCATAGTGCTCTTTATTCTAACATTTTCTCGAGCCTGGACATCTCTTCCCCCAAGATCCAAACCCTTAAGATACCTCTTTAACCACGAATTATTTTTTCCAACCTTTCCCTCCTCCCACCTAATTTCTCTACTGTTTTATTTTTTTTTTTTTTTTTTTTTTTTTTCTTCATTACACTATTAAGTAGTAGGCAATATAACAGTAGGCAATATCCAAGCTTTGCCAAAGGTTTGCAGAGAAGGAAACATTTACATTGTAAAAACACAATTTCTTAGAATTCTAGATTTGGCCTTTTCCTCCTAAGAAAAAATGTGTGTCCTTCATGTTGGGATTTGTTCCTGCTTCTCTTTTTTTCCTGCTGTCCTCACTGCTACTTCTTTTTTTTTTTTTTTTTTTTTTTTTTTTTTTTTTTTTTTTTTTTTTTTTTTTTTTTTTTTTTTTTTTTTTTTTTTTNTCTCCAATTCCTCCAAGAGGAGAAAACGAAAAGACCCTATAAATTAAACACAAAAGAATATATAGTCAATGTGAAACATTATGGACATTCCCCATGCAGAGTAGTTAGAAAAAGAGCTCTTAATGGACACACCTAAGGTAAGCGCAGAGCGTCAAATCTAATACACATTGCATTGTGATTCTCATTAAAAATATTATGGTTAAAGGTAAGCTTATTACTATAGTCATAATAAACAGCCTGGTACTGGCAATAAAAAAAAAAAAAAAAAAAAAAAAAAAAAAAAAAAAAAAAAAAAAAAAAAAAAAAAAAAAAAAAAAAAGAAGAAAGGAAAGAAAACTAAAGAATCAAATCTGTGCACATACAATATTTCAGCCTCATCATATTTGACAAGGGGTCCAAGGAAGACACTACCAATATGGAGAAAAGACCAAAGCCAATACTAACACAAACATAAGTATAAGAGTGTTGAGCAAATCACCATAGGATCACCCTTGGATAAAATGAAAATCGAACTATTAAACGCCCTATACCTATCAGCCTACCTGGATTAACAAAAATGTATACAATTCTCTCGCATGGATTCTAAAGGACACTCTATAAACGTGATTAACCAACCCAAAACTATCTGAGAGCTGTGAATGAAGAAGAAATTAAGTTGGCAGCAGTGACACTACAATAGGAGATGGGAAAAGTACTTCCTCTAAGTAATCATAGTTCAACAGCAGCGCCAGGCTGCAGGGAAGGCACACAGAGCTTGTAAGGTCGTAAGCAACTTGACTAAAATGATTAGTCAATCAGCCTTCCTATGAAACATAATCAAATCCGAAAAGCAGGTAATAACATGACAGTACTTCAGTCATGTACCATTACATACCCAGGCCCTAACTCAATCTCAAACCACACGATAAATAAAAGCTGTACTGTAAACTATTCAAAAAAGTATAAAAACAACTAAGGAGTGACAGAGAAATCACCTCACAGCACGTGCCGGAGGCAAACTCTTCACTGCCAAGATAATCTGACATAGCATTGCATTTTCCAGAATATTCAAAACTAGGACTACCTCTGTCAGAATAACCAGAAAAAAGAAAACAGAAATGACCCGCTCAATAGATGAGCAAAGAACTGAATTCAGAAGACAGGGTCTCCCTGTACCCCCAGCTGGCCTGGACTCCCTATGTAAACCAGGCTGGCCTTGAACTCACAGAGATCCGCCTGCCTCTGCCTCGGCCTCTTGAGTGATAGGATTAAAGGATGCTTCTTCCTTCTTATATCTGGGTTTTCTTTCCTTCAAATGTTATTTATTTATATTTATTTATTTATTTATTTATTATTTATTTTTGAGGCAGGGTCTCCCTATAGCCCCAGATGATCTGGAACTCACTCTGTAGACCAGGCTGGCCCTGAACTCACAGAGATCTGCCTGCCTCTGCCTCCCAAGTGCTAGGATTAAAGGTGTGTGCCACCACTCCAGGCTTAAAGTCAGTTCTTAGTCACAATGTGGGTTCTGGGAATCAAACCCAGGTCCTCTGCAAGAGCAGTCGGCGCTCTTAACTGCTGAGCCATCTCTCCAGCCCCTGTTGTTCATGTTTTATCCAGCACAGTTCAGCTGCACATTAATTTTTCAGGCTGTACTCCAACCCTTGTTGCTTGTCAAGGTGTTTTCTTCAAAGTAAAGTTCCATTGGCATGAAATACTCTTGAGGCCAACTTCAGACTTTTACTTGAACACTTAGTTGTATATAGAAAAGAAATAATAGGTAAATGAAATGTAAATGCATGCTGAATTTTCTTCTACTACAATGGGAATCAAAATCTGCTAGAGGGCCAGCAAGATAGCTTAGCCAGTTAAGGCATTTTCTGCCAAGCCTGACAATGTGAGTTCAATCCCTGGAACCCATATGGTGAAAGAAGAGAACCTACTTGACTGAACTGTCCTCTGACCCTCATACCCCATTAAAAAACATAACCGTCTGTAACCCCAATTCCAGAACTCCAGTTCCAGGGGAATCTGACACCCTCTTCTGACCTCCATGGCTTTGCATGACACGGGTGCACAAACCTACATGCAGACAGTATATTCATAACACATAAATAAAATAAAAAAAAACAAAAAATTGTGAACAAACTCTGCTTTTTTATTCAACATTTTGTGTATTTTTGCAATAAGATCTTAAAATAAGGATATTTTATATATGATTTTATATGAGATAATTTATATATGTCATTTAACAAGTTAGAATACTCCTTATAGATTTATATTTTCCTCAAAACTGAAATTTGTTAATGTCTTTGATTAACTGCTGTTTATGAAGCCCATGTACCCTTGCTTTGTTTAAGCATCCATACATTCATACACTCATTCAAGAAAACTTGGTTGTGTTTCAACTCTGTATCAGGTGCACTGCCAGGTGCTAGGTCAGGGAGTTAAATAATCAGGTCCCCAGTTCTGCTGTGTGTAGGGCCTCGAAGTGCAGTGGAGTAGAGTAGTATGTACAATCTTTCTGAACCACAAGTAGCCACAATAGAGGTACTCCTAGTTAAGTAGTTCACTGTTCTGCTTTTAGTTTCAAACTTAAATATTTGTTGATTAGAACTGAAATTAGATGTTTCTCTCCCCATAAAAAGGATGACACTACTTGCCAGTATTAGTACACTATGATTTATCTACAGTGTCTTTTAGTTTTTCTTGGGAGTAATCAGATACAATTTTAATCAGAGACCAAAATTAAGTATTATTATCTAATTAGGACACATAGAATTAACTTGATGATGGGTTCTATGATAAAGTCCCATCCCTGGTGTAGCAGTTGCTCATTTTGACTGACCAATCCTAAACATTGCTTTTCTACCAATTTACTAAGCTTCTAAAACTTTCCATTATTATGGTGTTAATTCTCTTCTTCCTTCTTCTTCATAATAAATGTATCTTTAGGAGTCTTCTGAACAATCCTAAAATATCCTACACATTTTTTACATTAAGCCTCAATTATAAAAACATGAATGATAATTAAGACGGAACTTCAGTAAAAGTACAGTTTGGGATATTGGTAAATGCTTCTGAACTTAATTCTTTCCTTTTGAGGAATTTTAAAAAAGCTTTTAGAAGTATTCATTTATTAACATACCTCTGACCAAAGTGTATTATAATTAAAAACAGTGGGTGATATTTATCACTGATTTCCACAGTCATTTAAGTACATATACTGTGCACTTATGAGGACACTTTACTCGATATTTGGGAAAAATCAAAATATGTTCAATGTGTTTATGAATCATACTATTTAAAAATAAAGTGTCACTTTCCAGCTCTGACTTCAGTAGCTGTCTTTGCCCTACATATGCACACAGATACTTTTCATAAGCTATATTTTAAACTTAGGCATTTATTGATTTTTCCTCGGATTTTACTTTTTGCTTTCTGAGGGATGAGGAAGCACAAAGTTTAAGGCACTGCATTCACATTTTTAAGAAATTTTTAATTTATTATTTTTTTATGTGTATGAGTGTAGTGTCTGCATGTAGGTTTGCACCCGTGTCATGCAATGCCATGGAGGTCAGAAGAGGGCATTGGATTCCCCTGGAACTGGAGTCAAAGACAGTTCTTAGCCGCCATGTGGGTGCTGGGAATCAAACCTGGGTCCTCTCCAAGAGCAGTCGGTGCTCTTAACCGCAGGGCTATCTCTCCAGCCCCTGCATTCACATGTTCTAAGTAAGTTATTTGCTTGCATTAATTAGATTGCTTACATGCTTGTTTCTTATTGATCTGTGAAGTCTTCAAGGGCAATAAGTATATAAAATATTTTTAATTTGTATTTTTCGTCTCCAAATACATAGTACATAGTGGGTAGACAATGTATGTTTAGTTATTACATAAAGATTAAAGTACTTTAATAGTAAGTTATTAGTACCAAAATTTAGAATATATCCAAATAATTCAAAGTTGAAAAAGATAGTGTAAAAATCACCTACTATTATTTATTCATTTTGCTTAAAAATTTCTTATAATTCATTCTTGCATTTTCTGTTACCTTCTCAGGCTATAGAAAATTGTATTATATTTTATTTATTTATTTAATTCTTTAACTACTTGGTTGCATTACTATTAAATATGTTGTGCTTGAACTATATAATTAAAAAATTTTGTGTGTGATGTATGTGAATGCATGTATATGTGCATGTGCATTTGTGTGTGTGTGTGTGTGTGTGTGTGTGTGTGTGTGTGTGTATGCATCATCACAGCTGTGGAACTCAGAGGACACTCTTGGATGTTGGTATTTTACCTTATTTGAGGCAAGGTTGTTCATACAGTGTATACCAGGCTAGCTGGGTTGTGAGTAGCTTCAGGGATTCCTGTATCTCCATCTTCACTCTCACCTTAGAGGACTGTTGCTACAGAGTTTACATGATTTCTAGGGATTTGAGCTCAAATTCTCATAGTTGTGTGGGAAGCACTTTACTCACTGGATCATCTCCTGAGCTTGAGGCCTGAACTACACAACTTTTAAAAATACTTGTTAGAGAATGCATTTTAGAGTTGCTATACCCTTAAATCATATGTAATTGGAACTGTTGGTTTGTACTATGGTGTAGTAATATGTAAGCTATGTTAGGTTATGTTAAATTTGTTTAGAATTTTTTTTTTTTCTGTCTTTTTGGACAGAAAGGAGACAGGGTCTCCTTTTAGTCCCAGCTGGCCTGGAGCTCACTATGTAGTCCAGGCTGGCCTTGAACTCACAGAGATCTGCCTGCCTCTGCCTCCCAAGTGCTGGGATTGAAGGCATGTGCCAGCAGGACTGGTCTTGTTTAGAATCTTATGAGGCTTTAGCTATCATTAGATATTTGGAAACATTGTAATATGTAAACCAGATAAGCTAGATTAAAAAATTGTGTGATCTCAGGCAATTGCTCAATCTTCCTGTTTATTCATCTTGAAAATATGACCTAAGACTGATTCTTACCTTATAGGGTCATTATTAAGATTTAATGAATTAATAAATGAAAACTACTTAGAATAGTTTCTTGTACAATGTAAATCCTGACTATGGAAATAATTGTTATGTTATCTACTCCAATCTTTCCTTTTAATTTAATTTTTATTATGTGAAGAAACCAAAACTGTGAATAGTTTTATGACTTTTCAGGATATGCAAAATAGTGACATCAATGCTGGGACCAGAAGCAATGTTTTTTCATTTTAGATACTATTGTGCATGTAGGTGAGCGGGTGTGTGCCTTGACACACCCGTGGAAGCCAGAGATCAACTTTTGGGAATTGGCTCTCTTCTTCCTCTTTGAGTTCCAAGGACTGAATTTAGGTTGCCAAACTTGTGCAAGTGCCTTTACCCATCGAGTCGTCTCACTAGCCCCAAAGGAATATTTTCTAAAATTTATTACTAATACACTTTATTTTTATAAATTTTTTTAATTTAATTTTTATTGATGCTTTGTGCATTTCATACATCATTTTCCAATTCAGATCAGGCATATTTCCCTTTCCCTTTCCCCCATGCTTCTTCCTTCTTATATCTGGGTTTTCTTTCCTTCAAGATGTATTTATTTATATTTATTTATTTATTTATTTTTATTTATTTTTTGAGGCAAGGTATCCCTATAGCCCCCAGATGATTGGAACTCACTCGTATGAACCCAGGCTGGCCCTGAAACTCACAGAGATCTGCCTGCCTCTGCTCTCCCAAGTGCTAGGATTTAAAGGGCGTGTGCCGTGCCAACCACCATTCTGTCTGATCCAGGCTTTAAAGAGGTCAGTTCTTTAAGTCACCAAAATTGTGGGTGCTGGAATCCAAAACCAGGTCCTCTGGCAAGAGCGTCGGCGCTCTTTAACCTGCTGAGGCCATCTCTCCCAGCCCCTGTTGTTCATCTCGTTTATTCCCAGCACAGTTCAGCTGCACGATTAATTTTTGCAGGCTGTACCTCCAACCCCTTGTTTGCTTGTCAAGCGGTGTTTTCTTAAAGTAAAGTTCCCAACAATTCGGGCATGAAATACTCTTAGAGGCCAACTTCAGACTTGTTTTTACTTGAACACTTAGTTGTATATAGAAAAGAAATAATAGGTAAATGAAATGTAAATGCATGCTTGAATTTTTCTTCTTACTACAATGGGGAATCAAATCTGCTAGAGGGCCATAGCAAGATAGCTTAGGCTATAAGGCATTTTCTGCCTAGCCTGACAATGTGAGTTCATCCCTGCGAACCCAATATGGTGAAAGAAGAGAACCTACTATGAAAAACCTGTCCTCTGACCCTCATACCCATTAAAAAAATAACCGTGGCTGTAACCCCCCAATTCCCAGAACTCCAGTTCCAGGGGCAATCTGACACCCCTCTTTGACCTACATCGGCTTTGCAATGAAGGGTGCACAAACCTTACATGCAGATCAGTATACATTCATAACCTTAAATAAAATAAAAAAAAACAAAAATTGTGAACAAACTCTGCTTTTTTTATTCAACATTTGTGTCTTTTTGCAATTAAGATCTAACAATAAGGATATTTTATTATATGATTTTATATGAGATAATTTATATATGTCATTTAACAAGTTAGAATACTCCTTATAGATTTATATTTCCTAAAGCGAATTTTTTAACCTTGTCTTTGATTAACCTGCTGTTTATGAAGCACCATGTACCCTTGCTTTGTTGTAAGCATCCATGAACATTCATTACACTACTATTCAAGAAAAAAACCTTGGTTGTGTTTCAACTCTGTATCAGGTGCACTGCCAGGTGCTAGGTCAGGGAGTTAAATAATCAGGTCCCCAGTTCTGCTGTGTGTAGGGCCTCGAAGTGCAGTGGAGTAGAGTAGTATGTACAATCTTTCTGAACCACAAGTAGCCACAATAGAGGTACTCCTAGTTAAGTAGTTCACTGTTCTGCTTTTAGTTTCAAACTTAAATATTTGTTGATTAGAACTGAAATTAGATGTTTCTCTCCCCATAAAAAGGATGACACTACTTGCCAGTATTAGTACACTATGATTTTATCTACAGTTTGTCTTTTTTAGTTTTTCTTGGAGTAATCAGCTACAATTTTAATCAGAGACCAAAATTAAGTATTATTATCTAATTAGGACACATAGAATTAACTTGATGATGGGTTCTATGATAAAGTCCCATCCCTGGTGTAGCAGTTGCTCATTTTGAACTGACCAATCCTAAAATCATTGTTCTTCTACTCTAACTTACTAGCTTCTTAAATGATTTCCATTTATTATGGTGTTAATTCTCTTCTTCTTCCTTCTTTCTAATTATAATAACATGTATCTTTAGGAGTCTTCTGAACCAATCCTAACTATCCTTACACATTTTTTACATTACGAGCCTCAATTATAAAAACATGAATGATATTTTTTTTTTTTTTTTTCAAGACAGGGTTTCCCTGTAGCCCCAGCTGTCCTGGAACTCACTCTGTAGACCAGGCTGGCCTTGAACTCACAAAGATCCGCCTGCCTCTGCCTCCCAAGTGCTAGGATTAAAGGCGTGCGATATATACTTCATTTAAAAAAATATATATACTTCATTTTAAAACAGGGGTTTAGGCTGTAGCATATTTGAGTGAAAGATAACAGATTTCTCAGGTACTACCTACTCCCAGGTGTGCACCAGTGCCCCCCATCAATGTCCTTTAACAGAGTGCTGCATTTGTTACAATCAGTGAACTTAATTTTGACAAATCATTATCACTCAAAGTTCAGTCTACATTTATTCTCACTCTTGGTGTTGTATATTCTGTGGGTTTGTACAGAAGTTTAATCACATCTGTCTGGATCAATAGTGAGTAATTTTAAGCCCTGGAAAAGTCCTCTGTCTCATTTATTTATTCCTTCTCCTTCATCCTAACTCCTGGATCCATTGGCTTTTATTTATTTATTTATTTATTTAATTTTTTTTTTTAGTTCTCATGTATAGTTTGCCTTTTCTAGGATGCTACAGAATCATCTAATGTATAACTTTTCTGCATTAGTTTGTTTTACTTAGTAATATGCATTTGAATTTCCTACATATGTTTGCATGACTCATTTCTTTTCAGCACAGAAAAACATTTTAGTGTTCGACTATACCATAGACTGTCCATTCATCTAATAAGGGGCATCCTGATTATTTGCAAATTTGAATTATGTCTATGGCCTTGTAGCACATTTCTGTTGCTCAGATTATTTTTTCAAACTTATTATTTTTTTTTTACAATTTTATGTGTCTGAGCATAATGCCTGCATATGTCTAGTCATGTTGTTCAGTACCTGCAGAGATCAGAAGAGGGCTTCAGATCCCCTGGAGTTATGGATGGCTGCCATGTGGGGGCTGAAAATTGAACCTGAGTCTTCTGCAAGAGCATCAGTGCTCTTAACCGCTGAGCCATCTCTCCAACCCCCATTCAGGTTTTTTTTTTTTTTTTTTTTTTTTTTTTTTATTTTTTTTTGGGTCTTTATTGTGAGACACAGGGTCTCCCGTAACTCTGGCTGTCCTGGAACTCACTCGTAGACAGGCTGGCCTCGGACTCACAGAGATATCGCGCGGCCTCTGTCTCCCAAGTCGAGGATTAAAGGCGTGCGCTCACCAAGCCCGCATTTATTATTATTTCTGTAATGTGTATCAATGTACTGTCTGCATGCAAGTTTGTGCAACGCCATGTCGCGCAATGCGCGGAGTGTCAGAAGAGGGTGTCGGATTCCCCTGGAACTGAAGTTCTTTTGGAATTGGAGTTTCAGACGGTTCGCACCACATGTGGGTGCTGGGGATCGAACCCGGGTCCCTGTCTGTAAGAGCGGTGTGCGTCTTAACCGCTAGGCCATCCTCCAGCCCCCATTCAGGTTTTTATAGTTACAAATTTGTTTGTTACTTTGATACCCAGAAGTGTAATTGCTAGATCCTGTAAGAAAAGAAAGTCTGTTTAGTTTTGTAAGAAGCTGGGGCTGGAGCGATGCCTAGCGGTTAAGAGGCGACCGCTCTTGCAGAGGACCCGGTATTCGATACCAAGCACCGCACATGGCGGCCGAGAGCCGTCTGAAACTCCAATTCCAGGAGAACTCCAGTTCCAGGGGAGTCCGACGCCCTCTTCTGACCTCCGCGGCATTGCACGTCACGGGTGCACAGACTTGCATGCAGACAATACATTCATACACATATGGAAATAAATAAAATTAAAAAAAAAAAAAAAGAAGCTGTCAGCCCTCTGTGCTGTTCCTCATTGTCATCAATGAGGAGCATTCTTGTTGCTCTATGTCCTCACAGCATTTGGCTCTGTCACATTTTGGGTTTTAGCTCTTCTAATAAATGTGTGACGCTCTCTTATTGTTTTTATTTGCTTGTGTCTGTTGAGTTCTACCTACATTTTCATCTGGTGGCTTGGTTTCTTAATGAGTTTCAAAAAATCTCTTCATATTTCAGAGAACCATTACAGATATATATTCTGTAAAAATTTCCCACAAGATGGCTTGTCTTGACATTCTCTTCAGTGTCCTACACAAAGGAAAAAAATGGTAATTTTTATGAACTTTAGCTTACTAATTTTCTCTTTCATGGATCCCACTATTGGTGTTTTATCTAAAGATTTCTTTCTATATTTTGGAGTCTTTGTTTGAAGTTTACAAACATTTTACAAACATAAATGGTTTGTGATTTGAGCTAAGCTTTTGGAGTGTTGAAGGTCTAGACACAGACCTAGACACAGGGTTTTTTGTGTGTGTTTTTTTCACATCATGTTCCTACACTATTTGTCTTTTCTCTGGTATGTTGTCTTTTTCTACTTCGTTAAAAAAGATCAGTTGACTAAATTGATGTGGCTCTATTTCTGGCCCCTCTACCCTTTTACACCATCCATCCATTTGCTTATTCTTTTCCAATACCACAGTCTCTTGATTGCTATAGCTTTTCCAACCTAATTCTTTGTTCTCCTTCATTTGCATATTGATTATTCCTGGTCTTTTGCATTTCCATATAACTCTATAATCAATTTGTAAATATCCACTGATTATCTTTCTGGGGTTTTGATTAGGATTTCATTGAGTTTATAAATTCATTTGAAACAGACCTAAATTTTAAGTTTGAGTTTAAGATCTGTACTTGACTAAATGTCCCCATATCACAGCAACAAGGAAACAATTTTTGTAGTGTGACAGTAAATTTGGATTTCAAGTTGTTGCTGTGTATCCATAGTTTACATATCTGCAGGAGGAACCTAATGAACGAACCTTCTGTTAAAAATACTAGGAAAAAACCCCCTACATCCGAAGCTGAAAACATAGTTTTTTTTTCAGATTTAAAAAAATCATCTTCTTCTTATTCCAATATTCAGAATGATATTTATGCTGCATTAGGTAATATAAATAATCTAGAGGTATTTAAAAATATATGAGGATATGTAGGCCACCTACAAATTCTATGGTATTTTATGTAAGAGGCTTGAGAATTTGCAGATTTTGACATTTGTGCGGGGTCCTACACACAATCCTCCACAGGTAACTAGGTTTTAAAGTGCTCAACATATACTTTCAGCTAGGGAGAGTATATGTTGAGCTCCAGAGAATACTAGCAATGTACTATTATTGTTTTGGGGATCTGGTAAAATATGGAGATATGGGAAAAGTATTGGGATGTAAATGTTTTACTAAGACTGAATTTTGGTACTTTTCCATTTTTAAAACTTCATCTCTGTTCTTAAGAAAAGATGAAGAGTACCTTTTGATTTCTGCCTATAGATGTCTTATAACATCTTCTTACTCTTCTTGGATTACAAAAACTAACCAACTAATCAAACAGCATATAATATTTTTTTATTTATTTTTGTATGTGTATGAATGTACTGTCTGCATGTAGGTCCATGCACCCATGTCGTGCAATGCCACGGAGGTCAGAAGAGGGTCTTGGATTCCCCTGGAACTGGAGTTCTCCTGGAATTGGAGTTACAGACGGATCTTAGCCACCATGTGGGTGCTGGGGATCAAACCTGGGTCCTCTGCAAGAGCAGTCGGTGCTCTTAACTGCTAGGCTATCTCTCCAGCCCCGTAAACAGCATATAATAATCAGAACTTTATTCTTAAAGTTCAGTACATATAAACATCTCATTTGAATAATTTGTCAAGCTAAAAGGGTTTTATAGTTTTAAGTAGCGTTTTTTCTTTAAAAATATGTGTGTGTGTGTGTGGTGTTTGTGTGCATACATGTTTGCATGTGTGGAGGCATATGTGTATGTGTGGGTACTCATGTACATGGGTGTGCATGCACATCAGGCCCAAGGTTTGACATTGTTTTCCACATTATTCATTGAACCAGGGTTTCTCAGTAGAACCCAGAGCTTGCAGTTACAGTTTCATCTTCTCTGGGTAGCCATTCTGCTCTGGAGATCCTGTGCTTGCCTTCTTGATTGCTGGAAATATAGGCAGGGATCTGAACTCTGGTCCTCATGTTTGCTTGGCAAGTACTTTACTGGCTGGGCCATCTTCTCATCGTCATTTTTGTTTGAATACATATGAATAAAGCATCAGAGAAGCTATAGGACACTATTACAAACAGAACAACTCGAAGCGGAGCAGCAAAGGACAAGATGTATGCTGATACCTAGGCTGGCCTGGAACTTGTTATATAGCTGAGGATGACTTTTGACTTCTGATTCACTTGCCTCCATCTCCTAAATCTGGGATTATAGACATAAAGCATTATATAAAGGAACAGATCCCGATTTTTAAATGACAGTAAATAACAGGTTTATTTCTACATTGATGTACTTAGGTCATTGGTGCCCAGTACAGGGTTGGAATAAGTCAGATGTACTCTCTTATCTTTCATTTCTGTGTGAATTTTTTTTTAGAAAATTTTACTCTAATGTTTTAAAATATATCCAAGTGACAGAGCCACACTATATAGAACCATAGGAAAGTGGGTGCCGACAGCGATACAATGCTAGAATGTGGTATTACTCATCAAGAATTATTTTGAAAAATTAAGGATAAGAAGACTGACTTGTCCTGTGTTCTGATGTTGGTACTTCTGAGGTTGTAAATATATTACTATTGGAGAAAAGGCTCCTGGGAGTTGGCAGAAGGTAGGGGAGCATGTGGTGAAATCAACAATGTAGTTAGCAACATTATTCTGGAGCTCATGTATGTAAAAACTTGGTTAGAAGTATAGGACAGAGTTTTATTTCTTCATTCAAGGAAAGGTTTCAGAAGCAGGTGGATCTTTGTGAGTTCAAGGCCAGCCTGGTCTACAGAGTGAGTTTCAGGACAGCTGGGGCTACAGGGAGACCCTGTCTCGAAAAGAAAAAAAAAAAAAAAAGCATTCATTTTAGTTTTTACTCCAATAAAAGATCAAGGGCTATCTTCTGTAATTTCAGATCCATATTCTGTGAAATCTTGTCCTGCCTGAATGGTAATTCCTTGTGGGATTATTTCTACTGCACAGTATATACTGTATGCTTTGCACCTGTTCATATAGAGTACATTGCATTGTGATGTTTGTATAGTTGCATGCTTCAAATAAGAAATCAATCTACTTTCTGCTAGAGTACTAGCTTATTAGCAAGTTAATTAAACTTAATTCTGTTTTTGTCTGCAATTTTGTATATGGTCTTGATTTATTTACAATAAGAGCAACAATTTCCTCTTTGTAGTTATCAGTTTTGTCTGAGATCGGTTTTCTATTGTGTGAAGTCTGTTTCTTACAGAGTCTTTTTTTTTTTTAGGACTGCTCTGACTTTAAAATCATTACTAGGCTTTTGTAAAAGCAGATTTGTTGACATTCTTCTCACATTAAAAAATAAATTTGAAACATTGCACAAATAAGCTATGCATTTTGCTATTTTCCTGCTAATATGCAAAAAAGTATTTATGATAATTATACACGTACTCTGTGCCAGAGCTGAAACAATGCATTTCTCATAATGGGGCATACATAAAGAAGGTGGAGCCAGCTGCTCTTAAACTGTTTATTTGCAAGCAGTAACGATGTGGGGAATGTACCTTTTCACTCTGTCAGTCTGGCAGTGCTGAACCTGTTGCTGCGGTAGCCGAGTTGCATTTTGTTGGGGAGGGAAGGAGGGCTGTCTGCTCTCTGCTAGGAGGGCTTTGTCTCTGCCTTTCTCTCTCTGTTTCTGTTTTTCTTTCTCCCTCTCCTTCTCTCTCTCTCTCTCTCACTGGCTTGCTTGCTCTGTCTCTCTCTCTCTGCCCCCTCCCTCCCTCTCTCTTGCTCTCTCTTTCTCTCTTCCCGTCTCTGTGGTTTGTAAGGTAGGTTGCAGTGTGTGTATATACACAACATCAAGAGCAGGAAAATGGACTCATTAGGGAGGCAGGCAGTCATTACCACTCACACTGTACTTCCAGGGAGACACCGATTATGAGAAGAGAAACTCAGCAGCGCTGGGGAAGAAGGTAGGGCAGCCAACTTTCATAAAAAGATCCTGCCTCCTCGCCCCTTCTATTTATCTTCTTATTTAGTCCACAGTGCTTTTATTCTTTCTTCCTTGATTTTAATTTCTGTATTTAAATTTGACAGAGCTAACACTAGTTTAAAATTTGGAACAGCTATAGGAAGCCTACCCTCTAATAATTTTCTTCTTACTTAAAGGGTGTGACCTTGTGATTCAGTTTTATTACTTTAAAAATAATTACAAATAAACCTATTTTTCTTACTTAAGTACTAAATAAATCAAAATCTTTCACTCTTTTAAAACAAACTCCTCCGTATGTTTGTCTCTTTGCTTTTCTTGTCTATTTATGCAATTCCATCTGTCTGTCTATATATCATGTTGTCTTTATTTATTTCTAATGGGGTTTTGTTATTTGCCAGTGAGTTTGAGCTGCAAAGCCAGTGTGGGTACTACCAAAGTGAGACTCTTGTTCTTTGTTTTACATTGAAGTTTAAAGTCCATATTAAAGTTAAATCCTTGAGGTAGGTTGCATACTTTCTGCCAGCATGATTATTTGATGGCATTGGACATTAGGTGAGGGGTAGCCTCTGAGGGTGAAGAATTAAATAATTATTTTTGCCATTGCACACGTAGCAATGTTGCATTTGGGGGATGTATTTTGAAAAAAATAAGGTACTACTTTCTAACTTCATTTTCTAGATGGACTGTTACATTTATAGGGATATCATTGTGGTTAGTAAGAATACAAACTTTCTTAAGCAGTTTTTTATCCTGGATAGTTTCCTTTCAGCATGTTACTGTTTGTGTGCTTGGGGAGGAGGACTGGGGGCTGGACAACTTTTCACAAAGTGGAAGCTATGAAGTAGATCAGGCCATCTTGTGCAACAACTGTAAGCACTCCCTTAACATTTTGGGGACCATAAATAATGTATTCATTATTACACATATGTTTTTGAGGTTACTTTCCCTTTATTTCTTTTTTCTTCTTATGGTAGGAAAAGTTATGTTTCAAAGTAGCTGACACTGTTGAAGAATTTTCCTAGAATAGTATTCTTCAAAATTGCAAGGAGTAGTTAAATAAGATTTGTTTGAAATTGACTTTTTAATGGAATTTTATTTGGATTTGTCTGAAAGTAAAACTTCTGTTTATCTGATAAAAATTAAGTCAGACCGAGACACATAAATGTTTTCAGAATATGTGAGAACAGTGATAGAAAATGGATGCTGATCTGAGAGATCTTTGATAATAACAATCACCTTTTTGTAATAAATTATTTATTTAATATAAGTGGCAGATTCCCCCCACCCCCAATTCCATTAGACCTTTCTGACAACACAAAGAAGTCCATAAAGCAATATTCTTAACCCACCTGGGACACTAGAGCAGACTTCTCAACACATTCTCAAGGTTCAAACCTAGTCAAATGTTTATTAAAAATCCATTATTCCAGGAGGGTAGTGAACTTCTGTTGCTAAAAGTCTTTTTTACATCTTCTTTTTAAAAATTTATACTTAGATTTTTAATTTGGTTATTTTTTTAAGCCATTTTTTAAACTGGAAAGTCCAGTCTTGATCAAGAGTAGTTCAAATCTAAAGTACATTCAATTAGGTCAGGTCCTTTTTGAACTTGTTTTCCTCTCAAAGGTCTAAGGAAACTTTAGGGGAGGTCTTCAGGAAGTGTGTATTAACAGTGTACATAGTACACTGTTTTGAATAGGATTTTTACCATTTTAGACTCTGGCCCGAAAAATTTGTTTCAGAACTAATCAATCAGAAGTATGTCTTGCCTCATGCACCTGTTATTTTCTATATTAGCAATGTGAGAGTAAGGTGCTCTTCTTAACAAAGGAAATCTTTCACATATATCTTGATCAGTTATTTTTAATATGCACATGTATTTATGGAAATATTGGTATTCATTGATATACAGAATTTAATATTTATATGGATAAAGGAATCCTAGATTCTTCACTGATAGGATAATTAAAAAAATCATGTTACATATATTTACATTAACCACAAGCAGACAACAAATGGAGTGACTCTCAAGAGAAAATGAAAATGCCTTTTAACCTTCTACAAAGGATAGAAACAAGTAAAAATTTAGTTATTTCTGTGGTGGTTTTAATTTTTAGAATGTGTTTTCTTTTGTATTATAACTCTTGGTAGGCCTTCAGTAAATTTAAAATATTTTTAGTATGAAAAATAATCTTGCCCTTTTCTGGGAGCCACTGTCAGAATATAAATACAGCAAGACATTGTAAAATGTATATAAGTAAACTTCAAACCAGTGTGTTCTGCTGTATATATAGAGAGATTTGGAAGGCTGAAAGGCTTGCGTCACAGGAGGGCTGTAGAGTGCCAGAAAAATTCATTAACCAGCCTTGCTGGTTCTGGTGGGCTCTTATCAGCACATGAAATCTGCCTGTTTAGATCCTTAAGCCTTGGTCGGGTCACAGTGTGTTTCATTATAATGTTGGAGCAGACAGTTAAGTTATCTAACACACCCACATGAGGAAGTGCTCTAAAGCAGTTATTTCATGCTTTGCCATGCCCTGTAGCTAAAACAATTTGGTATTGAGTGGTGTGTGTGTGTGTGTGTGTGTGTGTGTATGTGTGTGTGCTTTTTGACTCCTATCAGATGAAAATCAGCTTTGGCTCTTTGAGTGGTGCCTGCGTGTGTGTGTGTGTGTGTGTGTGTGTGTGTGTGTGCTTTTTAACTTCTATCCGATGAAAATCAGCTTTGGCTCTTTGAAAAGCACCCAGACAGTGGAATGCCAAACATTACAATTCAAATGCTAAGCACATGCTAGTTTAAACTTAAAAATATTTTAAATGAAGGGCGAATCACTGATTATTTTTAATATAAGGACTGTATGGTGATTTCCTGTGTCTTACCCAATAGTTTTTCAAAACATTGAAGCTACTTTTCCTTTAGGTTTTTTTTTTTTTCCCAGAGGCCTATATTCATCAAAAGGAAGGCAGCTGCAGACTTTCACCCTGAAATGTTAACAAATAAATGGCATTCCTGTTTATTTATCTATTTTTGAATTTTAATGATTAGTCCTTGTGCTAATTAACAAATTCCTGTATTCATAAAATCTGGCACTATATAAATATCCAATTGTGTGATTAGCTACACATGTTCTGGCTTTCTATAAATATAGAGATTATCAGTAGTTGTGTTCATGGACTTGCCCAACCCTGAGTAGTGGCTGGTCATGCTGCCACATAGGAAGCCAAATTTAGGCCTTGAGTAACATGTTGCTCCAGGGTCTGGCAAGGTGGATGGAAGCAGCATCTGGCTCGTGTTGCTCGCTAGTGATCTTTTCTGGCAAAGGAAGGACTGGTGTTGACATTCTTTGAATGCTACTAGTCCCAGCTTTCTTCAGCCCCAAGGGTGGGCCTCTTAAGAGTAAAGTTTAATAGTGGGCATTGGAGCTGATTTACATTGGACACTACATTAGAAATGTATTTTTAAAAAATGTTTCTTAGTGGAAAATGTGCCTTATTTAACTTCTACAAAAGAAGTGAAATTGTATGCCTGTCTTAACTTCTTTAACTGGTGAGGAGCAGAGCCAGCTCAAGATGCTACAAAGCACTGAAAAAGGAAATCTAAATATTTTCATTTATTTGGCTGTATATATTACAAGCAAGTTTTAGACATTAGGTATTACAAGGAAACATTTTAGCCTCCACCAGTGACAGTTGTGGAAGGAATGCCTGCAAGTGTTTTTATTAACTTAGAAGACAGGCCTTTTAAATGATTTTTTATATTATATAAGAACTTTTGGTTATTTTGTATAACTACTAGGGATTATTTACAAAACTATGAGAGTCAGAATTGGGTATTTGATACTTTGTGTTAAATCTTCAAGTCAATTATAGTAATGTAAAACCTGGAACTTATAATTTTCCTGAAAACCTGTTTAATTTATTTCCATTACTTAATTTCTAGCACTTTTCAGAATTTCCAGGAGCTATAGCCAATATCAAATAACTAGCAAGATGCTTTTCATTTGTTAGTGAAAGTCTGAAGGCTATATATTCCTACACATTCTAGAAAAATGTGTGAATTCCTGTTACATAAATATTCTACCTTTACTTATTAGTATTGATGCCTATTAAATTTAATGTACCCAGAATATCTTTGAGTACTTTTCTAATTTCAGAGTAGGCAAGTTTCTGAGGCTGTGGGAAGAAATAGTGCCACCTACCTATGATTACTACCATGCTTGTGGCAGCCACCACAGCAGATATTCAAAGTAGTTCACTTGAAAGTAACCAGCTTGAGGACATGGAACTTGCCTTTCTGGAATCTTTTGACACTCAACTGAAACTCCAGGCGGGTGTTTTGTGTTGCTGTTAAGCAATGCAACCCTTACGTAACCACTTTAACTTAGACAAAGTTAGCAGCTGACTTTCATGTAGGAATACTGAGCAAAGGAGCAGGGACTGTAAATTGATTGACTCATAACAGTTCTCAGATGGAAACTGAGCATCTTATCATTAATTCTGAATGTCCATTCCTGTCCTTGAAACTGATGGAAAGGGTGGTAACTATAGCATACTATGCTTACCTTTTTGATATTCGAAGTAATTTTAGCATTGAAAACTTATGTTTCCAGATGTAATAAATTAAGTATTTAAATATATATTTTTAAATTTTATTTATTTTTGTATGTGTATGAATGTACTGTCTGCATGTAGGTTTGTGCACCCGTGTCGTGCAATGCTGCGGAGGTCAGAAGAGGGTGTCGGATTCCCCTGGAACTGGGTTCTCCTGGAATTGGAGTTACAGATGGTTCTTAGCCACCATGTGCGTGCTGGGGATCGAACCCGGGTCCTCTGCAAGTGCAGTCGGTGCTCTTAACTGCTAGGCTATCTCTCCAGCCGCCTAAGTATTTAAATATTAAGAATTTATTCAAAAAACTTTTCACATTAAACTACTAATGTAAGGATTTACAATCAACAAATATAAATTTTTGTATAGTATAGTTTGGGGTTTTGAAGATTAAAAGGATGCCCAATAAATTGAAACTATAAAGGTACAAATAGAAATAATTACAAATTTTATACAAAGTATTATTTAGTCTTAAAGTCACTCAAAACCTTTTTTGAAACCATAAATTTTGTTCTATAAATTTAATGATTAGAAGGCTTTAATTTTTCTTTATTAAATTACTTTGGATATTTGTTTGAAATTTCCTTTAAAAATGTTTTATGAATTTAATCAAATTGTGATTTGTTATTGTGAATTCACTTTGTAGTTTGATCTTTCTGGCAAAATCATAGGAATATTTTCAGTTTGTTTAGGTGTTAACTTAAAAATTAATAAAAATATTAATAACAGAAAGCTGTGCATGTTCTGTGCCATATAACCTTTTTGGTTTACATATGTGCATATTTGAAAATTACACAACTACCATTTAGAAGAAAAACACGTTCTCTAGACATCAAGGAGTTTAAACAATGAGAATTGTTCCTTTCATTGTTTCAATAGAAATGAGGCAAATGATGTGTGGTTTTACACTTGTTACTCATTGATTTGTTTTCTTTTTGAATACTGGACATACTAAAATTCTTTTTGATCCAATAAATATTCTCATGTTCTATGTAATACTTATTAATGCCTCTATCTTTTTGTTCACCTTAGTTTTAGGTAGGCCAAAAGGAACCAGAATGGTTCTATTATTTTCTGGATTCTCACAACAGCAGTTATTTTTATTATCTCATGTGTTTCTACAGGGAGAGAAATAGAGATGATTAAGAAGTAAGTGGAGATAAATTGAGATAAGTAGGAAATGCTGAGGGTACAGGGAGTAGGTGAAAGAAAAAGACTTTCTGTCCAACTTCTAGTAAAAGCCATCTGACCAGTTCCTACAGCTTTGTTTACGGTCTCCGTCTATCCCAGAACAGGTTTCAATGGTGTCACCAAAAGCACATCATAGAAGAAAAAGTCAAAACCTTTCATATTTATAGTACATTCAGTGCCAGGTTTCTTTTTGCCCTTTAATCCTTGAGTTTGGAGTTGTGAGTAGATTTCTCATAGTTGGTGGCCAGATTCTTTTGGTCAGAAGCCTTCCTAACAAAGCATTCTCAGAGCATGCTCCAGAGCAGCGTCATGAGCTGAATTAAAATGGATGAACTTACTAAGTTTGGGAGATTTTCCTCATAGAATAAAGTCAAACAATTTTCACAACAAACAAACAGACAGACAAACAAACAAACCCTCTAAACTTTTGATCAATCAGAATGGATTTAGGTTTCATTTTGCATAATGGCTTTCAGAAAGCAGTTTTATAAGAGCAATTTGGAACAGCACATTGTACCCTGTATCTTGTTTGTTTGCTGTTTTGTAAATGTTGAATAGATAAGAGTAAATTCTTTAAGAAAAAAAAACTTGTACTTTTAAAAGATATTCACAGTATACCTGTAGATACAAAGATATGCTGGGACCCATACACAATAGTTTCATTATGTCAACTAAGCATGAAAACATCTGAGGAAAAGTTTAGAAACCAATTATTTTCCGAGTATGCTGGGAGAAACCCTATGGTGTGCTACAAAAAGCACTTCCTTGGGAATCAGGTGGTATTAATTAATGCGAAAAAGGATTTAAAGTGGCTAAATCTGGAGGCCTTGTTTCTAGTTCTGTGTAATTTAGAATAAATCATAATCTCTCTGTTAATGCAGTTTCCTTCCTTGTATAATAAGGGGGGGAGGAAGTGTCTCTTTAGTTTTTTAAAAAGTCTTAAACATTGTGACGTCTTTTTAAGTAGCCATATGTATAGATAGATCTCCTTGCATTTTCTATTTATAAGTTACTAAATGTATGGAGAGAAGTTTGGGTTGGTAATGATGGGAGGATAAAAGGAGTATGTGTGGTCTGAGAGAGCATAGTACTTTAATTTTGAGGTGGTGGTAAATGTCACAATATATTTTTGGTCTTATTTAATGATTCAGTGATTGTGATAAACCAAAAATTGTTGTTTGTCAGACTAACCGACTTAATTGTCTGTGGGTGGTTTTATAGAAAGCTGTTTTTTTTTTTTGGTCTTTTTGAGACAGGGTCTTTCTGTGGCCCCAGCTGTCCTGGAACTCACTCTGTAGACCAGGCTGGCCTTGAACTCACAAAGATCCACATGCCTCTGCAGAAAGCTGTTAACTCAGCTGTTTTTAACTCAGTGGAGTGCAGCATGGCTGCCGTGGCTCCACTCCTCTCCACTCCTCTCCACTCTTCTCCACTGACCACTAGATGGAGAGGCGGTCCATGTCCACAGCTTGTCCGTGATAAACAGCTCACTTCTGAGTTTCAGCTGGCAAAACCGTACTGTATAGCTTTGAACATTTTTATGAACACACATGACATTTTTGGAGAAACCATCAGAGAATATGTTGTTTTCTGTGAAAGCCTGATGTGGTATTCATGAAATGCAAAATGTCTTGGTCCTCCTTAGGCCACTATTAATGCTGACAGACTTAGTGGAAGGCCAGGATTACAACTCTGGTTTTAGTTGTCACAATAGAGCCTTTTGCCTCTTTCGAATTTGTCCATTTAGAGAAGGCCCTGAAATGAATGTCAGCACGACAGTGCCACCTTGTGTCCCCATCGCTATGAGAGAAACTAATGCCAGAGCCTCTGAAGAGGAAAGAACAGGACATTTACAAAAATTCTGCAAATTGTTCTAAGCTTACATTTTGTATTAACTGTACCCAAAAGCCTTATAAAGTGTTACAGTGTGTTTGCGAATTCTTAATACTCAAGGAAACATTAGATGTGTACTTTAACCCTTCTCTTATCCCACTATATGTTAAAAATTCTGGGTGCAGAGAAGGATGTATTTAATGTAGAATTGGAGGTAGAGGAAGCAAAAAAATGGCAGATTTTCACTCATTTCTGACCACTTATAAATCATCAGCATACTCATTTCTGACAGTAAGATACTTCTTTTGAATTCTCGTGGTAGCTTTTACATGCATCCCTTGGTAACACCCCTTCTCATATCCTGCTGCCATTGTTTCTAGGCATGTATTCAATAAAAGCCTTGAACTAAAGGATGATACCTGTATCTTTTTTTTTTTTTTTTTTGGCTTTGTGAGAGAGATGGGTCTTCCTGTAGCCCCAGCTGGCCTGGAACTTGCTATGTAGATCAGGCTGGCCTTAAACTCACAGAGAGCCTGCCTCTGTCACTTGAGTGTTGGGATTAAAGGAGTATACCTCCACACCCAGGCCAATACTTATATCTTATCCATTCTTCTTATGGAAACTCCTATGGGATTCAGGATGGTCTATCAATTATTTGAGATCCACATGAATAATTATACCTAGCTAGTTTATGATATTGTTTGTTTTATACACACAACACACACACACACATACATACACACACAAGTTTAAAGTAGTTTTAGAACATTTTCTCTTTGGACAAAACTTTTGATCTACCCCTTTTCAAACAGTCCTTTATAAATTTACTTCCCTTTCATATTCAAATGACCCCTCTGTTTTTGGTTAGGGAAACAATGCCTTATCTGCTCAAGAGTGTGCATTACAGTTGATTTTGGAGTTTCTAATTCTAGCTTCACAAAAATTTGCTGTATTACTTAGGGTGAGATATTTTAGCCTTCTGCATCCATTTCCCGCCATAAAATCAGTGCACTGGCCTAGTTGAGCTGAAGGGGCATTGCCTCATGATTTGGGGAAGTACTTGCCTCATACTAGCATTATTATAGTGGTAAATTAAGTTTCTCAGTTTTTAAAGCACCATTATAGAAATAGAGCTAAAAGTTGAAGTGCTAGTCTTTGAAAATACTGTTTTTACCTCTTGTTTTAGAAGATGAATCTCTTATAGGAGTTAGATTTGATGTGGGCAATAGGCAAAGTAAATTTTTGTTTTGTTAAAAATTTTGCTCTTGGTTAGTTAGGTTACCACCTTCCTTCTATCCTTTAGCCATAAATTAAGTAAAGTAATATAAATTGAAATACAAAGGTAAAATGTTAGTGTAGGACTGTAGACCACTTACAGCTTACAGATTTCATGCTATTTTAAATTTTATTCATAACAAAAACAGTGCTAAGTTTTAAAGTTCACATATTTTTGTATGGAATTGACACCTTGGCATTCAGTTCATATATCATTGTGAATACAAACAAATTTAGGATTGGAAAATTTGTTTAACTTTATAAGTCAGACTTCATAATTTTTGGATAGGTAATAGTAAATGTTACTTTTCCTCTCTGCTTCTGAAAGATTAAATGAGTTTATGTAAAAATTTTTTTTAATTTAATTTTTATTGATGCTTTGTGCATTTCGTACATCATTTTCCAGTTCAGATCAGGCATCTTTCCCTCTCCCTCCCCCCACCCCCTCCCCATCCTTTTCTGAGTAGTAGATGCAGTGCACGAACACTGATCATAGCTGCTGCCATTGCTGTTCTAACTAAAGAGAGAGTGGATGGCAAACTCTAAGTCAAAGCAAAACACGCGTTTTAAGAATGTTGACATTCATCCCATTTCCTAGTTGGAGAACTCTGTGCTGCCAGACTTAAAAATTCTGTGTTTTGATGTATGGCAGAACCTGTGCGCTCTGGCAGTGGTGGTGGGGGTGTGAGGGGTGGGCATAGATGGGGGAATGAGTCTAAATTTGATTAAGAAATGTTGTATGAAATGTGCTCAATAAAAATTAACATAAAAAAGAAAAAAATTCTGTGTTTTGGTTTTAGTGCTGTAATACCTATAATACTTAGAATAAAACTAATATTTTCTTTAACTTTTAATTTATTCACAAATTCATTTTGACCATGATATTTATTAAGATTAGAAGCTAATTAAAAATACCCAATAGGTTAATTTTTTCTTTTTTTCTTTTTTTTATTTATTCTTGTATGTGTATGAATGTATTGTCTGCATGTAGGTTGGTGCACCCGTGTCGTGCAGTGCCACGGAGGTCAGAAGAGGGTGTCGGATTCCCCTGGAACTGGAGTCAAAGACTGTTCTCAGCCGCCATGTGATGGGTGCTGGGGATCGAACCTGGGTCCTCTGCAAGACGAGTCGGCGCTCTTAACCGCTAGGCCATTTCTCCAGCCCCAATTTTTTCCTTTTTAATACTGAGTGATTATACCCTAGTTCAGTGGTTTTAGCCATCAGTGTGAATCATTAATTACTGTCAGCCGTGTGTTAAAATTTAGATTTCCAATCTTTTTTTAAATTTTTTAAAAAATTTTATTTATTTCTGTATGTGTATGAATGTACTGTCTGCATGCAAGTTTGTACACCCGTGTCGTGCAATGCCGCAGAGGTCAGAAGAGGGTCTCGGATTCCTCTGGAACTGGAGTTCTCCTGGAATTGGAGTTTCAGACGGTTCTCAGCCTCCATGTGGGTGCTGGGGATCGAACCCGGGTCCTCTGTAAGAGCGGTCGGCGCTCTTAACTGCTTGGCCATCTCTCCAGCCCTAGATTTCCAATCTCTATTCTCAATGAGTTTTTAGTGGAACATAAGTATCTGGAATTATGTCTGGTCCAAAAACTTCAAAAAAAATTCTAGTTGAGCTACATGTCATGTATATGGCCATATAAGTATCATAATTATCAGATACCTTTTTGTAAATGCATAGATTTCTATGTCCTATTCTTAGGCATCTTAAATGAGAATATCTAGAGCAATATTTGAACACATGTATTTTACAAAAACTACCCTACAGAGTTCTTACTGTAATGTTAGAGAATCACTGCTTTTAGCTTTTGAGGCATAGTGTTAAGGAGCTGGAGAGATGGTTTAGGAGAGATGGTTTAGCAGTCAAGAGCACTGGAAGTTCTTGCAGAGAACCTGGGTTCAGTTCCTGGCACCGACATACATGGAGGCTAGCAGCCATCTGTAACTCCAGTTCTATGGGTCCTCTGCAGGCAGTTCATGACATGGATGCACTTACAATACACTCTTACACATAAAGTAAAAAGAAAAAGAAATGAAGGCATGGTGTTACAATATTTATTGTTGCATCTAAATTTATTCTCATCTCTCTTATTGCTCCCTAACTAAACACAATCACACTTTACATATAGAAAGCCCTATTGTGTCAATACTGCCATGTAAGAAAGGTTTTGTCTTGCTTTATAACCCCCAAATTGGGGAAGAAGACATTACTTACCATATTCCAAAGAAATTACTTAATTTAATCTTTACCTACAACTCTGTGTACAGTGATTTTCTGTCTGTTTAAGTTTGTAGAATCAATTAGGAAGTTTAGTTGACAGTTCTTGTGTCGAATTTAAGATAGAAAGTCTTCGCTTTTTCTGTATCACATCATTTTTCCTCCAATTCAATACATCTTTATCAAATTTCCATTATGATAAGTGATGATGTCTAACTTTGGGATGCCAAAACTGTATGATGCACATGCTATAATAAGTATTAATTAAATCATATAAATTAAAAATTACTTGTTTTTCCACTGAAAAATGATTTCTTAGGTGGAGGTAGGAATCAAGTGTCAATAGTCAGAAGGAGCCTACATAGTTCTAATAATTATAAGTATTGAATTCTTAAAACAACCCTGCCTATGAGACTGCCTTTTAACCCTTATGGCTTTATTATGAAGTATTTCCTAACAGATAAGGAAAGCTAAGCTCAGCTTTGTTAAGTGACTTACATGAGATTGTATATCTAGTAAGTGAAAGAACTGCAATTAAAAACTGGTTCAATCTATTGTTAATAGCAAAGTTTGTGCTCTTACTATATTATTGTTGACTTTTGTAATTTACAGCTACTCTCCAGAGTCAGGCTGATCTTTTTTGGTTAAGCACAAGTCACTGAATGCAAATAAACTTTGTAGGATATAGTTTCTTCCCTTTATAGGGAACAGATCATCTTAATGAGTACAGAAATTTCTTTCTTAAACCTATACAAGGTTTGAGTTAAAATGTAATTCTATAGAGAACTCAGCTGAGATGAATAATCTTTTGTTTATATTTTTGAGAGTTAAAATAATTGGTTAATATTTAAAGTATAATGAAAGTATTAATACAATCAATGCTTCAGTACTTCATGAAATTAAAACAACTGATTACTATACATTCCTTATGTTCCCATTTGGGAAAAAAAAAAATCTCAGGATAAAATGACAGCCTAGGTATACAGTGCAGCGTAAAAAGTGATCTATTTCATGCTTACTCTCTCTGTATATAAATTGCTAAAAATGTAGTATGTATGCATTTTTGTAGACTTAGTAATACTTTGGCTGCATTAGAGTGGTCACATGTAAATAAACTGTGTCTTATAATATCTAGGTGTGGCCGGGCGTGGTGGTGCACACCTTTAATCCTAGCACTTGGGAGGCAGAGGCAGGTGGATCTTTGTGAGTTCAAGGCCAGCCTGGTCTACAGCATGAGTTCCAGGACAGCCGGGGCTACAGGGAAACCCTGTCTCAAAAAGACCAAAAAAAAAATCTAGGTGTGAAAATAGCCATGATTTTATAAGTTAAAATAATTCATACATTGTGGGAAATATATTAATGCCTACCTAATTATGTATTAAAAGGTTTATATACATTTATTTTAAATATCCACAAAATTGCTAACCAGAGAATGTAATTTTTACTAGACTTTCAGGGTTTGGGAGATTTGGGTTAAATTTCAATTTCTAAAATGGCCTTTTTTCAAATGACATTCTTTTATAATGTCATCTTTGGAAGAGAGAGGGATAGAACCGAAAGTTAAGAAGTTTACTCTCTTTTTTTATTGTTAAATATAGTCATTTCTTTTTCTTTCTTTCTTTCTTTTTTTTTTTTAACTGAGCATTTATACAACTCATACAATGGTTCCCAATCAAACCCAGTCCTCTCCATGCCTTAGCCACCTATCAGAACTCATGCATTATATCCAAGCTAAGCCTGAACTAGTCAAACTCCCAAACCCAGACAGGTGTACATGTGAAAACTTACAGTTGATTGTAAGTCACTGCTTCTCTACATTCATATACCAGCCTTGGCTCTTACAGTCTTTCTGCCACCTCTCCTGCAATGATCCCTGAGCTGTGGTAGGTGAAGTTTAATATAGGGGCTAGGGATATACACTCTGGGGGCTCCCATTCTTTGGAGGTTGACTAGTTGGGGCCTTCTGTTTGCCTGACTCTCTATTGTGTATGGAAGCATTACTGATGAGAACTGAGGGGTTCACTCGTTTCCTGTCTGCCCCTCATTCTGTGTGTAGAGGTTCAATTGCAGATGTGTCTCCTAGGAATGGGGATTTTTCAGATGCTTTGCTCCGTGTCTGACCAGTTGTCCTGGTCTTCATTGGCCTCCATCTTTTACATCGAGTAGCTTTTTTGATGAGTGGCATAAGATATGCTTGTCTGTAACTATAAGATTCCATAGTTAGTGTATGGTAAAAAATTTCATTTGTCTAGAGATATGACCCCGATAGGCTTTTCTCTAGTGTCCTCTGTGTCCTCTCTAGCCCTGTGTATTTGGCTGGGTGCACTCCCATTGAGAGGTTCCAAGTTCAATTAGATAGCTGTTGACCATCCCCCCAGACAGCAGTGCCTCTACTGCACCAATAGAGGTAGTTTGCTGGGTCTCTTTTCAAATATAAAAATGAAAGCATAATTTTGTAGAAAGTCCATTTAGTAACAGCATGAATTGGAAAGTTCGGTCAGTGATTTATTTAGTCTCCACAGGGAAAACCCTGTACTCTTTGAATATCCCAAATTTATTTTGATTTGAGACCAGCCTAAAGGGCATGTCTATCTTAAAACAGTTCTCCATTTTCCTGAGAAAAATTCCACAGAAGCTAGTTGTGGGAGGTAGTGTACCAACAATGAACCTTTTGGAGCCAAATAAGCACTTTAGCATAACCTACTCCATTTCAATCCTTAAACCAAAGGCTGTCTTACCCACTGGGCATGTTTAACTTTGCTAATTTTATTTCCTTGCAAATGCACAGGAGACAGTAAAAAGGAGTGAACATAACTGATGGCATGTAGGTGTGGTTTTGGCTCAGGAAATAAAATTTAATAGGTTCTAGCCAGTATGGGAATGCAGAAAGCAATTGGTATCTGAAACTTTGTTACCCCTGTTTTACAGATTAGGAAGTGGATGCCAATAGAAGTATAACACCTTGTTCACAGTTACATAGCAGCTTTGTGTTGGGTCTAGTACTAGAAGCTAGATTATTCATGGCTTCAGTAAGAAAATTGAGTAGCCCAGTTCCTCTGCAGATCAAGGGCTCCTTTAATATCTTTGTACTCCCTTTCCTCCATCTTGTTTTCTTGCTTTTGCTTTAACATCTAAAGAGTCATTTTGATGTAGTCTCAGGCTTAGATGCTAGTTAACATACATTGTGACCATTAGGGACACTGAGAACTAGCTGATCTTTGAGGACAGTGCACAGCATTTTAAGCCCCTGCTTCTATTTTATTTGGATCATGTAAGTAATAAAATGTGGGACCAGAAACAACATGGTATTGAATAAGTTGATTGTGTGCTTATGGCAGAGGTCTAAATATGAAAAATATGCTGAAAACATATTTAAAGACTTTAAGAAAAATCCATCCTAATCATAGCTGATCACGGGATTTTGAAGTAAACCTAGACTAAACTCTTCTATTTGATGTCATTATATAGATTTAGGGTAGAAACATTAATCAGAAAACTCTTTAATGGTTTTATAGTGCCCAACTATCTTCTTTGCTTATACCTTGAAAAAACTACATAGTGGTCCTAGTCTTAATATAAATATATTAAGTATATTAAATATATTAAATATATATATATATAGTCAACTTCTCACTGATAAAATAAACATTTACCTTTTTTTTTAGTCTTTTTGAGACAGGGTTTCCCTTTAGTCCCAGCTGGCCTGGAGCTCACTATGTAGACCAGGCTGGCCTTGAACTCACAGAGATCTGCCTGCTTCTGCCTCCCAAGTGCTGGGATTAAAGGCATGTGCCACTATGCCCTACAAACATTTGCTTTTAAAAACAGTAAAACTCTTGAATGTTGGTGTATCTGTTTAGTAGTATAATTTTTAACTATAATGCCATTTATTAAGGTTTTATATACTAATTTAAATGAAAATTTGAGTTTTATTTGGTTACTAGTAGCTAAATAAATCCACAGCAGAATTTAGAGGTTATGTCAACCTATTAGAGATGGTTCCAACACAACCCAGCATACAAACAAATCCTTTTAAGTTTTGATTAGCAGTGTACTACTTATTCAGAACTCC
>VZQC01001358.1:49511-61117 GCA_009823505.1 Rhizomys pruinosus
AAAAAAAAAAAAAAAAAAAAAAAAAAAGAATAGAATAAATAATGGCAGTATGTACAGGCTAATTGCTAGGATGTAAAGCTTTGTTAGAAATGGAACACAGGTTTCTTGTTTTACATTTAAATTCACACCAATTGGCAGGAAACTTAAATGTGTTTCTGTAAGAAGTATATTGTAGAAGTAGTTAAATAACTTCTTCAAAGACTTTTTGTTATTTTCTACCCTCCAAAATAATTTTCATTTTAACTATGTCTTTATTAAGCCTTTAAAATGAAAGATGAGATCGACAGCCTTAAGGTGACAGTAGCTTACAAACTATAAAATTACAGTTAGTGGAGTTTTGGGTGTTCTTGAGGAGAAACAAATGCACTTTCAGCATACTGCAAATAAATTATTTAATTAAAATTATCTAGGAAAAGAAATCCTGATTCTTTTTTTTAATTTTATTTATTTTTGTATGTGTATGAGTGTACTGTCTGCATGTAGGTTTGTCGTGCAATGCCACGGATGTCAGAAGAGGGTCTCGGATTCCTCTGGAACTGGAGTTCTCCTGGAATTGTAGTTACAGATGGTTCTTAGCTGCCATGTGGGTGCTGGGGATCGAACCCAGGTCCTCTGCAAGAGCAGTCGGTGCTCTTAACTGCTAGGCTATCTCTCCAGCCCTGAAATACTGATTCTTAAATAATTATTCCTTTAGAAATTAAGATGGAAAGTAAAAGGGTTAAGAAGTAGTAGGTTAAAAATTTCCTTATATTACTGTGCTTTAAAAATTATGAGTTTAAATTTGTGAGAGCAACATAGTTTTATACTAATTGTCATGTAAATATGCAGCTCCAGGTTGGTAGGCATCTTTCTGCACTGGAATACAAAGACAATAGAAAAAAAGTCTTGTTTAAAAATTATATTTTGTGTGGCTAAAAACGCTAAAGAAGTTTCTTATTATAATAAGGTGAAAGTGGTTACCAAAGAAACAAAAGTTTTTTATCATTTGGCCTGAAGCAAATGTGGCATATTAAGCTTAAAATGAATTCTCCTCTCAGGAGTGCACACAACTCTTATTAATGTCTTAGAAATTATGCACACATAGGAAAAAAAAGAGTAAGATCTTCTAGATACATTTTAGAAAGCATCTACTGGGGTACAGATGCTGTCTAATATGTATAGACACTTTAGCTCCAATCAGATTTTGCTATTTTACCTTTTAGTTGGACTTAACTTTGGGCAAGATGACTTATTTTTATCTTAAAAGAGGCCTTTCTTTCCCTGAGAGTTAGGTTCCCTGGTGGCCTGAAAGAGTTAATGTAGTTTCTAAGAGTGCTCAACTTCCTTCCAGGGAGTAGTGTGTGCATGTGAGCTAGTCTGGCTCCAGGATATTTGTTCACATCCCAAAACCAATTTGGCACAACTTAAAATGCTAGGCAGAGGATTCAGTGTTGTTAGGCCACGCAATTAGTGCTCTATTTCATGAGCACCAAATTCACCCAATAGTGTTTTGTTGTAAAGAAGAGACTGAAATTCACAATAACGGGTTTCATTTATGAGAGCCATATGGGACTCACCATCTTTGGATATATTTGTGAAGCTTTCACAAAGAAGAATCCTTAGGCATCTCAGATTTCACGGATTGCAGGACAATCTGGATGAATATCGTTTTTGGAAATGATGAACTATCGTTTCATATGTAGTCTCCAATTTCAGTAATCCTTGAAAAGCTCCAAAGAGCCAGGAAAGAGTTAAGTAAGCCTCAGCTTATTAGCTTTTATTGGAAAATAAAGACCATGATTCTTAGATCTGGTTCAAATGCCAAGTGTACCTTTGATGTTGAAATTTAGCCATCTTATCTTTGTAGTCTGTGATGTGGCATGTATGAGAGGGAAGGTGGGCTCTTAAGTCTCAACTTGTTTTGTACCTTTTGCTGATTCTGCCTTGGTCATATCAGTGGATTGTTGGGAGGCTTTCAGTAGTGTAACTCACTGAAAATTTAGCTGTGGTACTTTTGGTGACTGATTACACAGATGATTTCTCTGCTGCTTCCTCCTTTTCCATAATTCTTTTCCTTAATGACCATTAAGGAGTAATGCAGTGTATTCATAAAAGTGTCAATAACTTGATTTAAAAATGAATTCATTTTTAACTGATCCATATATGTAGACATTTCTTTTAAAAATTCTGCTTTTTACTTGACAGTTGCTGTTAGTACTTTATTTTTTGAGTTTCAAATTCTTTTTGGCCATTAATGAAAGAAATATTTAAACACTCACTAATTAAAATCATTATATTTGAAGCATAAATTGTTATTGTATAATTATTACACTAATATTTTTAGGTTTTCAAGTGGGGTTTCAAATGTTTAGTTTTTCAGTTGTGTAGATTTTATTTATTTGGTTTTTAGAGGGAACTGTTGGTGCTAAATCTTAATTATCTGCAAATAGTAATTCATACTGTAACAATTGGTGCTGCTTATAAAAAATCTGTGTAAACCTTATAGGTGTGGTAGTTTCAGCTTAAGCTGTTATGGTAAGTTGGCAATGACATGAAATAACTTTCACTCATTTTTGAATACTATTTTATTGTATTCAATTACTATCATTTAGTTCACATTAATTTTTTAACACTTTATTAGTTAACAGTCCAGTCATTGACATGTTTTAGGTTTCTTAGAGAATGTTCACTAAGTTTTCTAGTTATATGCATGTTGAATAACACCTAGTTAAATTAAAATTTAGTATAATGTTTGCAATAGTTTCAACTCTGTATTAATACTGGTATCATGTATTTTAAATACTATTTCATTAGGATTGAAAATCTCTTCTCTACTGGGCATTACATTTGACAAAGACAGCTTAGACTTATATACACCATCTGTATTGCGTACATCTGCATTGCTGTGATTGTTTGGTCATGTTATATAGGCCTATGAAGTTTTTGAACAATAAGTAGAAAATTGGAGTTATATAATAAATTGCAGCTGCATAAATCAATGTACTGGATGGTTGAATGTCTCATGTTCTCTCTTTTTCATTCTTAGTCAAATATTCTTAGTTTAATGAGTATAATCAATTTCTAAAAATCTCTTAAAATTAAGTTTTAATATTCCCTTTGATTCAGCAGCCCATAGGTAATGTAACCCTATGAGACACACCTTTTCTCACTCAAAATATGTATTAAAATGAAATTTTAGTTTTGGTTGATGGCTGGTATTTTATATAAGGAATTTTGAAATCTTTGTTGAAGCAATAAAGGATTTGGGATAGTGGTCAGCAACAACAAAGAATTAAAATGGCACAAAGACTCAGGTTAAAATATGTAGCTATAGATACAGTTGTGTTTCACAGGACTTTGGCTCTAGCAATAAAGTATAGGCTGTGAGAAGAAGGTAGGCTCATGGAGCAAAGAAGAAAATATAGATATGATCATCACATTGATGATCAGAGGTCAATTGCTGATGAGTCTTTGGAATAGGACAGAGGATGGGTTTGATGGAGAGTATGTGTAGATTATCAAATATTTGGGTGCTGAAAGGAGAGTGTGACTCAAGAAGATTAGGGTTATACATAGTTTTATGGCTTCAAAAGCCTAGTTTTCTGCACACTTATATTGAGGTGATGTGGTAGAGAATGGCTTTTATTTGTTAACTTTTATGACATAAATAGAACCTACCAATCACTTGTGTTAAACAGGAATTTTATTTGCTTGTGAAGACAAACCTGTTTGATTTTAAGGTATAATGGGTTATTGTTCACACCTTGTGGTCAGAGTCAAGTTTAGGTCATTTTGCCTAGAGCTGACTCGCAGGATGTATATGTATATGCCCACGTGTAAGGACACTATCACCACTGTTGCCTCTAGCTCCTGTGTCTGCTGCCTTTTTCTTCTAAGTTTTTCTTTGTCTCCATCACTGTATCAGGAATTCATTTCTGTTCCTGTGTAGAACATAGAATACTTCATTTATAATTTATATTATTTTTATTTTTTGTTGTTGTTTTGTCTTCAGTTTGTGTTCATTGTAAGAATTAAGGCTTAAATATAAAAAAATTTAGTTCTCACATTCAAGGGGTGCTTCTGTTTCTTTCCCGTCCGTTTGTCCATATGTCTGCAGGTCTCTGATAGGCTGTGCAGTAAGACAGCAGTTTACTATCTGTGTGTGTGTGAAATTAGCTAATTGGTGTTAGCAGAAATATTTTCACATGTTTTATAAGCAAAGTGCAGCAAGGTATATAAATGTAGATATGATCTAGACACACATACGCTCACGACTGTCACTGCTCATGCATAGGCGCTCAGAAGTAATTAATGTTAATAAGATTTTAATGTGCTTGTGAGATCATAATGAGGAGAAATGAATGCTCTGATTAGGAAAAGGTAACTGTGTGTGTGTTTTGGCTTAGAACAAGATTTCAATTTTTATAAACCGCAATTTTAGAACTTGTTTGTGATTGCATCAATTGGTTTTTATTTTCAAATTAGAGGTCTGTTTAGCCATTTGAATGATTAGCCAAATAAATGGGTGAAACCCTGATCATAAGGAATTGTGCAGATTTTCATTTGCAAGGCAATGTTACTGTACAGCAAGGCTGTGGTGTATTTTGCCCCTGTGCCATTTTAGTATGTTTTGTTTGTTTGTTTTTTTAGAAAGCTCTTTCAGAAGGCACTAGTGAAGACAGTACTTATTTTTGTAAATGTAGGTGTTATCTATATGTCCAGAGACACCGACCGGGGAGCATAACTCTTATGAGATGCCTTCCTGCTACTCAGGGATGGTATGTTTCTAGAGAATACATATGAAGCTTCTTAAAATGCTTTAGACAGACATAAAACACCTAACATTTTCTTCCTAAACCTTACATTTATAATTTTAAGGACTTAATTTTTTTTATGATGAAGTAAAGTATTTCATGATAACCAATGATGCTGTCTCAAAATGGACTCAAATGCTGTAAGATCAATGGCCACGTTATAGACTGGCTTAAGTCTAGATGGACACAAGAGTTCCTTCTCTACAACACATTTTTTTGAAAATATTATTTACAGAGTTTTGGAGTATATCTTCATTATTATTGCTTTTAATCCCAGGATAAATCTATATACCTATTAAGGTACTTTGCCCTGTGGTACTTGGAAATTGTGCATTCTCTAATCTGAATTATCAGTTAAGATTTTTTTTTTGGGTCTTTTTGAGACAGGGTCTCCCTGTAGCCCCAGCTGTCCTGGAACTCGCTCTGTAGACCAGGCTGGCCTTGAACTCACAAAGATCCACCTGCCTCTGCCTCCCAAGTGCTAGGATTAAAGGCGTGCACCACCACGCCTGGCATGATGTTTAAAGATTATAATCTCTTTTGGAAATTAAGCACTGTATTGAAATTTGAGAAAAATTCAGTTTTGGAACTGAATTGAGATATAGAGTACTGTAGTTTATTATCATCTAAACTTAACAGATATGGTTTAGACTCTGAGGTTCTATTTATATTGTTATGATATTTTTGCTGAGATTTAAAATGATATTGAGGAAATATAAAGTATTAGAATTGGTTCTACTAAAAATCTGAGATTTCTGAGATTCTCTAACATGTGCTAGGCTTTGCTTTGTATACAATCCTGTGGATGATGATCAAAAGTAGAATTTTTTTTCTGTATTGTCCAGTGGACTTTCTTCTGTCTTTTCACATTGAAACATAATTAGGAACAGTTTTCCCTTTCTCAGTTTGTAAATGAATTCATTAATGTTTTTATAGTATTTATATAATATCTTATAGTACAGTTTCACATACCATCAGTTACATTTCTTGATTTTTCTATTCCGAGGCTATGGCTATGCCATTAATAATGATTAAGATTTTATAACCTGCTTTACTATTTCTTTTTTTCTTTAAAAATTTTTTAAATTTATTTTTTACGTGTATTAATGTACTGTCTGCATGTAGGTTTGGGCACCCATGTCGTCAATGCCGCCAAGGTCAGAAGAGGGTCTCGGATTCCCCTGGAACTGGAGTTCTCCTGGAACTGGAGTTAAAGATGGTTCTCAGCCGCCATGTGGGTGCTGGGGATCAAAACTGGGTCCTCTGCAAGAGCGGTCGGCACTCTTAACCGCTAGGCCATCTCTCCAGCCCCTGTTTTACTATTTCAAGTTTGGTCTGTCTCCACTCTACTCATCTCTCTTCTTTTTCAGGGGTTTCTAGGTCTTATCACTCAGTTATTCCAAATGAACTTTATGATCATCCTTGGGGAAAAAAGCACGATATATGTATATATATACATATATGTATATTTAACTTATTTATTTTTATTTTATATATGTATATAATATGTGTGTGTGTGTGTGTGTGTGTGTGTGTGTTTTGTCTACATTCAATGACCACAGAGTCCAGGAGAGGGCATTAGATCCCCTAGAACTGGAGTTTTGGACAGTTGTTAGCTGCCATGTTGATGCTGGGAACTGAACCTGGATCTCCTGGAAAAGCAGCCAGTTGCTCTTAAGTGTTGAGCATCTCATGGTGATATGTTTTATTGCAGTTTAGATGCTCATGAATTGACACAAGGGATAATTCATATCTTTATGAGGCTAAGTTATCTTACACAGAACCTGTTTTTTCTTTCCATTTGTTCAATAACTTTTGTGTCTTTAGGAGTATTGAATGGTTTTCCTATGTAGGTTTAAACAGCGTTTAGTTTATCAGTTTATTATATAGTTTTCTATTCATTTTTTTTTACCCTGATTACTTACCTTCCTATATACTTAGTATCCTAAGCAGCATTTTCTCTTCTATTATATTCTATAATTGGCTTTGTTCTATATAGAAGGGCTCTTGTTTAATTGCTAATTTCATGTCTTCCTACTTTAGAACATTATTTTGTTTGTGGTAGTTCAAGATAGATTTGAATCTGATTGTAGTACTTGATATCTTTGAGATATGGACAGGTTTTTTTGCATGTCTGTCCATTTGAGCTGCTACAACAAATTACCATATATCGGGTAGCTTATAAACAACAGAAATTTATTTCTCAGAATTCTGGATGCTGGAAGTCCAAAAGATTTGGCAGCATGGTCAGATTCTGGAGAGGGTCCTCTTCTGTATCAGAAACTGCTGAATTCTCATGTCCTTACCTGACAGAAGCCAGCAAACTAGCTCCTGTTTTTTTTTCTCCTCCTCCTCACCTCCTTCCTCATCTTCTTTCCTTAAACTAGTTCCTTGGGTATTTTTTTCTTTAAATTAGCTCCTTCAGTTTCTTTGGTATAAATGGTAAATCACCTAATATCCTACCTAGCACATAGTAAGCACTTAGGTAATAGTATCCATTAATGAAGTAGTGAAATGTGTTATGATTTATTATTATCATTATTATTACTATTGCATGTATACATATTTATGTGTGTGAAGGTACACATGCTTGTATACATGTAGGTGGAGGTCAGAGGACAGCCTCTGTCATTCCTAGATACCATACATCTTTTATTTTTTGAGATAGTCACTCAGAGAGAAGGTTTCTCACTGGGCTAAAATTTACTTAGTAGGCTTGACTGGCTGGCCAGGGAGCCTCAGACCTGTGTCTACTGTTTACTTTTCCAGTGCTGGAATACCAACTGTGCATGTCACTACCAGCCAGCATGCTTGGCTTTTTTTTTTTTTTTTTTAATGTGGGTCCTAGAGATTAAATTCATGTTCTCATATATTCAAGTATGAGATGTCTTCCTAGCTCCTCATTACTATTTTTAAATTAGGGCTAATACTACCATGGGTGGTGGCAGCATGCATTTAATCCTAGCACCTGGGAGGCAGAGGCAGGCGGATCTTTGTGAGTTCAAGGCCAGCCTGGTCTACAGAGCAAGTTCCAGGCCAGCTGGGGCTACAGGGAGACCCTATCTCAAAAAAAAAAAAAAATTAGGGCTAATACTTATATAAAAACCAAAAACAGAATGAACCAAGAAAAGGAGAAAATGAAAATTTAATCATAAAAATTTGTTATTTTAAGATTCTAGGAATTGACAATTGATTCTGGGATTACAGTATTTTGTGACTATGCACATATGCATTATTGCTGTTTTAATTATAATTATTTCATGCAATATTCCTTAGCTCTCTTTGGAGAGTAAGTGGAAGAAATTTCTTGATCACCTTGAGTGCATTGTCCAGGAAGGTCTTACAGTGTATTGAGTCACCATTTATTAATTACATAAATAGATGTGAGCATTAATTGAAAGTTCTTGTGTCCCAACTCAAAAATCTGGCAACTTTATGAAATTTACCTAGTAAATTTTATTTTTTTATTTTATTTTTTAAAATTTATTTATTTATTATTATTTTTGTATGTATAGGAATGTACTGTGTGCATGTAGGTCTGTGCACCCGTGTCGTTCAATGCCGCGGAGGTCAGAAGAGGGTATCGGATTCCCCTGGAACTGGAGTTCTCCTGGAATTGAAGTTACAGACGGTTCTTAGCTGCCATGTGGGTGCTGGGGATTGAACCCGGGTCCTCTGCAAGAGCAGTCGGTGCTCTTAACTGCTAGGCTATCTCTCCAGCTCCCTTACCTAGTTACTTTTAAATGGGTTATTAGGAGTAAATATTGAACATATATGAATTCATGGAAGGAGCATTGTAATTCCCAACCCATTATATAAGCCATTTTGTTAAATTTAAAGAAAAAAACTATAGTTGATAATGGGGTACTCCATTGTTGTAGTCCAATGATGTTTAAAGTCTCTGCTGTAGTTTACTAACATGGGTATTATCTTGATAATAAATTAAGTTCATTTAACTTAATCTGTTGTTTAAAAAAGGGAATATCAGAATTCCAAGATTCATATTCCTACTTCTTGATTATGGTGAAGGTTGAATCTGATGATGCAACCAGATTGTGGTAATGCTGTTAGCTGTTTTTTATTTAAATTATTTTATTACCATTTTCAATTTTTTATTACAACTTCCCACACATATTTTCCACCTGTATTTATTCCTAGTAGTAGTGTTGTTCTATGTTTAGAATAAATGTATGAAATATCTTCTGTGTGTTTGGGTGTGTATGTTAACAGTGTTTTTTTGTGCGCTATTGTGTATGTGTGTGACATATGTGTGCATTTGTATGGAAGCCTGACGTCAACATCGAGTATCTCTCTTTATGGTGATTTTGAGACAGGGTCTCCCTGTAGTCCCAACTGACCTGGAACTCTCTGGAATGCTTTATAGACCAGACTAGCTTTGAACTCACAGAGATCCACCTGCCTCTGCCTCCTGAGTGCTGAGATAACATCAAGCATCTTTTACTAGTTACCCTTCACCTTTTAGTTTTTGAGACAGAATCTCTTACTGAATCTGAAACTCATCAGTTCAGCTAGGCTGATTGGACAGTGAACTTCAGGCATCCACTTCTCTGTGCACCCTTCTCTACCAGACTGGTATTATAGATTCATGCCACTATGCCAGATTTTTTTTTTTACATGCATTTTGGAGATCTGAACTCAGGTCTTTGTGTTTACATGGCAAACACTTTACCAACTGAGCCATCTCCACAGCCCTGAAATATCTCAGTCATTAAAACAGACATAAGCCGGGCATGGTGGTGCACGTCTTTAATCCTAGCACTTGGGAGGCAGAGGCAGGTGGATCTTTGTGAGTTCAAGGCCAGCCTGGTCTACAGAGCGAGTTCCAGGACAGCTGGGGCTACAAGGAGACCCTGTCTCGAAAAGACCAAAAAAAAAAAGACATAAAGTTATGTATCAATAATATTCCAACATTGAAAGTAGCTGAAAGTGAAGTTTGATTATATCAGTAGAGCATGTGAAAGCTTTAGTTGCTTTTGAGTGAAATTTCTGTGCAGCTGTGGGGATGAAGAATAATTTCTTTCAAAGAATTATGGGTAAAGTGTGTTTATAGTTTAGGGTTTACCAGACTTTCAGCTTAGCAAGTATAATTACATTCATTCATTCATTCATTCATTCTTCATATAAGATAGAAAATAGAAAATCTATGAGACATAAATCATTTTTAGGGCTCGCATGCCATTACAAATAGTGAGAATTGCTTCAGTTTAAAAAGTCTAGTAGATAATTCAGACAGGAAAACAACAAATGATATGTATAGACTTTGGAGCCAGATTATCTTATTTGAATCACTGCTCTGAAATGTACTAATTGTGGTACTTCATGAAAGTTACTGAGATTGTGTTTCAGTTTCTTTATCTACAAATTAAGGCTCAAAATAGTGCCTGTTATATAAGGTTTTTCCTGAGGATTACAAAAATTGTTACATGTTTACAACTTAGAGAAATAACATAAAGTTCCATTTAAGATCCCACTTTCAGTTGTTTAGGATGTATTTATCCTATCTGGAAGTGGGACTCCTTGATCATGTTGTAGTTCTATTGTTCATTTTTTTGAGGACCCTTAATTCTATTTTCTTTTTTTCTTTTTTTTTTTAATTCTATTTTCTTTACTGGCTGTACCATTTACACCTCCATCAACTGTGAGCAAAGGTTCTGACTTCTCTGTGCCCTCACTACAACACCTGGCTTTTGTTTTATTAGTAGCCACTGATGAGTGTGAGGTGATATCTCACTATAGCTTTGTGAGGACTGGTGAAATTGAACATTTTCATATACCTGTTTGCCATTTGTTTTTCCTCTTTGTATGCATGTTTATTTAAATTCCTCTCAATACACTTAGGCTGCTATAACAAAACACTTTAAACAAGAAGAAATTACTCTTCATCCTCATAGCTTCTCAGAAATTTCCCTCACAAGCAGCTAAAGCTTTCACATGTTCTAGTGATACAGCCACATTTCACTCGCTGAATAACAGAAAGCTAGTACTCACAGTTCTTGGGGCTAAGGTATCCAAGGTCAAAGTTTCTAGCAGATCTGGTAGCTAGGAATTCCCGTTCTTCATAGGTGATACTTTGTGTGTTCTCACAAGGCAAGAACCTTTAAAAATCTTTCTTTATAAACTCTTTTCCTCAAGGTCTCAGCTTTGATGACTTAATTGCAAAGTAAAGGTTGCACTTCAAATATTGTAATTCAGTTAAGTTTCAACAAGTGAATATTGGAGTCACACATTTAGAATGTAACATACATAGTGTTTTAGCACTTTAAAAATTGGGTTATTAAATTTGGGGGCTTTCTTTTTGCTATTGAGCTTTTACAAATTAAGATATTAATCTCTTATGAGATAGATGACTTACAAAGATTTCTCCCATTCCATAGATTGCCCTTTTCACCCTGTTGATCGTTTCCTTTTCTGCTCAGAGAATTTATTTTGAGGTGGTATTGCACTTATTTGCTGTGTAGAGACTTTTGTTTTGGTGTGGAATTGAACTTATTTTTGTTTTGATTTCTTTGGTTTTGGTGTCACATCCATAAATCATTGCCAAAGCAATGGAGCTTTTCATTTCTATTCTTCTGAGATTTTTATATTTTAAGGTCTTATGTTTAAGACTTTCATCTCTTTTGGGTTGTTTGTGGTGTATAGGTTAAGATAAAGGTCCAACTTCATTCTTTCACATTATTGAAAGTAGATACTACAAATATCTACTTTTCTAGCACCATTTATCTAAAAGTCTTCCCCATTGTCTATTCTTTTTTTTTTTTTTTTTTTTTTTTTTTTTTTTTTTTTTTTTTTTTT
>VZQC01001358.1:61149-89822 GCA_009823505.1 Rhizomys pruinosus
GAACTCACAGAAATCCACCTGCTTCTGCCTCCCAAATGCTAGGATCAAAGGCCACCCCCCCCCATTTGTATTCTTACCTCCCTTATCAAAGGTCAGTTGACTCTGTTTGTAGGCATACTTGTGAGCCCTCTGTTTTGTTGCATTTTATATGTTGATCTTTATGTTAGGTTCATACTTTTTTATTTCTGTTGCTTCTAGCTTTATTATTTCTCAAATTGATTTGACTGTTCATGATATTTTATGTTTCACATCAACTGTAAATTTGTAGAATTGACTTTGAAGGTCACTGTGCAATTTGTGATACAAATAATCTGTAGAGTCCCATTCTATGAACAAGGTATATCTTTCTGTTGGATGTGACTTTGCAACTTTTCTAATTAATGTTTTATAGTTTCCAATGTACAGTCTTTCACTTCAGTTTATTTCTAAGAATTTTACTCTTCTTGATGCTATTCTAAGTGGGACTATTTCCCTTTCAGAGAGTTACCATTAGTGTGTAGAAATGTACCTTATTTTAGTTCATTGATTTTGTGTTCTGAATCTTTACTGGATTTATTAATTCTAACCATTTTTTCCTTTCTGGAATATTTTTCTGTATGAGATATTGATATCTACAAATAAGGATTCTTTTACTTTTCCCTATCTAATTTCCTATTTATTCCTTTATGTTCTTTTATTGCTCTTGATTGGATTTGCAGTAGTAGGATGAATGGAAATAGTGAGACTGGATCCTTATCTTAGAGGAAACATTTTCAGTTTTTTCACAAATGAAAACTGATCTATGTACTTTTCATATGTGGACTATATTCTTTTGAGGTACTTTGTATTTCTAGTTTGTTGTTAATCCAAAATTACAGGTCAGGATCTAGCAGGATGTACCAGCACTCTTTATCACTGTAGCACTGTTGACAATAGCCAAGTATGGGGACAGTCTAAATGTCCAAAAGGTGAATGGGTCAATAAAATGTAATATATGAATATGATGGAATATTATTCAGCCTTAAAAACAAGGGAATTCTGTAATATAGCAGCACAGTAAGCCAATCATAGAAAGACAAATGTGTGATTTTGTGTACATGAAGTATCTAAAATAGCCAAATTACTTGAGTTGACAGGTGGAATGGAGCTTTTCAGGGATGAGGAGGGAATGGGAAGTTATGTAAACAGGTGTAACATTTCAGTTAAGCAAGATGAAAAAGTGTCAGAGGTTTGCTGGATAGCATTCTGCCTGTATAGTCAATGCTTAAAATATGATTCATTTATATTTAATATCACTTAAAGGATAGTTCTTATACCAAAGTAAGATTAAATAAAATGTACTAAGTTCTCAATAAATATTAATTAGCATTAGTATTTTTATTAGGTAAATAAGAATAAAGTCAGTGCCTTGGTGATAAACAGAATGGGTACAGCATTATAAAGGGTTGGACTGTTACTATGGTCAGAAATATTTTCAGATTTGATTATTTTATAATTCTGAGGAAAAATAAATTGTGGGTTTTGTTGAAAATGGATAATTTTCAATTCTATTATTGTCTCTGTATATCTCCATGTATATTTACTTTTTTGCTTTGTTTATCATATTTGTAGTTTTTCTTTTCTTTAGTTTCCATTTTTTTTTTTTTTGAAAGATTGCTTCCTTTTGTTAGTAGGCTGTATTGGTGATTGACTTTAGGGCTCAGAGGTCATTTTGTGTAACTGATGGAATATGCTTGCAGTAAGAATGAACTTTTCTTAAATGTCTTTTAACCTTGCTTTCTTAGTTTTGGTTTTCATTCCCATTGTCTTTTTTTTGAGGGATGCTAGAAGAGCCACTGAGGCTGTAACAGCTCGGAAGTGAGGGCACAGGGGCAAGAGGGTTGGGGGGTAGGAAACACATAGAGATTACAGAAGCCCTCCAGTGCCAAACATTTCTCTACAACGTATAGTAGAAGATTTTTAAAAAGTTAAGATATTTGAAACAAGAACTTGTTGATACAGTTCTGATGGAGGTTAAAATTAATGGAGCAAATATGTGGGGGGAGAAATCTCCAGATGAGTTTTTTCTTGAACATTATGCTCTAAGGATCAAACACTTCTCTAAAGTCCAATCTAAACTGAAATACATAATGCAATGTTTAAATCACCAAGAGCAACCAGGCAGGACAGAGGGATAGTGTTTAAAAGCTTTGTTGATTCATTTTCATTCTTATGTGTACAAGTGCTTTGCAAGCATGTGTGTAGATGTATCTATGTGTGCAATGCCTACAGAGACCAGAAGAGAGTGTTAGAGCTCCAGGAGCTGGAGTTATACACAGCTGTTAGCCACCATGTGGGTGCTGGGAGCCAAACCCAGTTGTTTGCAAGAACAGCCAGTGTTCCTAACCACTGAGCCATCTCTTGGGTGCCAAAAGAGTGTTTTTGATACTATGTTCTAGTTTTGTTTCAGTTCCTTGAGTGTTTGTTGCTCCTCTTTAGTTAGGTACAGGCAATGAATACCATTTATTGAGTTACCCTTTGTACTCATTTCAAAACAATAAGGTAAATATTATCTTATTGTCAAAGAACAGATAATACTTCCTTTTACTTATGAGAATCTAAAGCTAAATGAGATGAACTACCACAAGGCCACCTATCTAGTTAAGGTGGAGTTCACCTGAATCAGTGAAATAATTTAAAAATGATTGATATGTCTAACTTGAGAACCATTATGAGTAATGAAAGGATACCTCTCACTTTTATTCTGTAAATAAGGAAGACTGTGGTCTTAACAAGTGTGACATTTTGTATAGCAAGCAAATTATTATCCAGTCTCTGCCTCATTTGGAGAAAAAAACAACACTTATTCTTTCATAGTTTTAAACTCTGGAGTAACACTGAGCCCTAACCTAGAAAAGAAAATAAATCAATTATGTAGGATCATTTTTTACCATTAAAGGAGAACTCTCCCAAAGTATAACAGAGAATTAGCAATTCTCTGTTTTGTTTCGTTCAAGAATATTCACACCTGGGTGAACTGCAGAGATTAAAAACCCAACTCTCTCATGTTCTGCTATAAAGAAGCCTGGTTATTGCCTTAGTTTCAAAAGAATAGTTCCCTAAGTATTTCAAAATGTCCGGCTGACTGCCCCAGCCATTCTGTTTGGAAGCCTCTTTGTCATCCTCATGGCACATCCCTCTGGCATGCATGGCCAGCTGCAAGCTAAACCCTGTGGAATAAGAATTCTTTCATCCTTTTGTGTGATGTGTTTCATTTTCAGAGTTTGGATGATCCTCTTCAGCAGCAGCAGCAGCAGGCATTGTTAGTTTCAATAGGCGGCCTGGATGCACAAGAATAGTCATTGGAGAGAGACAGGCTCTCAGGGCCCATCCCTTTCGTGCTATGGTGCTGTGTTAGATCACTTTCCCTGCTGGATTAATGGCTAGAGAAAGGGGAAGCAAACTGTACCCAAAAGAATCCAATTAAAAGTACTTGAACTTCACTGATGTCCAATCTATTGTTTTCTTGACTTCCTAACCTATGGCTAGTTACTCTGACCAGCAGAAAGGAGTAGTGTAAACATGATAATTATTTTTTATAAAACCACCAAAATATTATGCTATAACATGGAATAAAAGTTTGTTTCATATAGTATAGTTGAATGTAGCTTTTTTCTTATTCTCTGGGTCTTTAATATCACTAAGTTTTATCTGTTTGCCTTCAGGAAAAGGACATTATTTCTTCCTTTTTTTTGTGAACCTGGGATGGGGCAAATTCCTGGACTGCTCAAACCCTTTGTTCATGGTCCTTTGTGCTGTGTCACTGTTCCAGAGTACAGACTGACTTACTTTGGAATGACATTATTTCATTCTGGGTACATTTGTTTCTTTGAATCTTCAGTTGATCATGGTCTTAGGCCTACCTCATTCTTTTTCCTGGTTAATCAAGAAATCTCCATTTCCACTGTGTATGGTTGGTGATTACAACTCTGGGCTTCTTCATGCACACCAAGCACATATCCTGCCAATGATTTATACCCTAAAATTTAGTCTTTTAAATTTCATATATATGTTTATATGATATATTTGTGTGTATATTCATGGTTTAAATAGATGTTTCCTTTTACATTATTGAGATTGAAGTAGAATTTCATCCTCTTACTTGTTAATTGGTGGTGGAGTCTTCTGGAATTCCTAACTAAAGAAACGAAGGAATATGTTAATTTTCTATATAGTTTCTGGTGTCATTTTAGCAAATTTATTTGTAATTTTCCATTATAAACCTATTCTGTCAATATTCTAATATACCTATCACATAGTAATATTTGTAATTAGAGAGTGATAAGAATACAAGAGAAAAAGCTGGGCATGGTGGCACATACCTTTAATCCCAGGACTCAGGAGACAGAGGATCTTTGTGAGTTCAAGGCCAGCCTGGTCTACAAAACAAGTACCAGGCCAGCTGGGTCTACAGCCAGACCCTGTCTCAAAAAGACAAAAAAAACAAAACAAAACAAAACAAAAAACCCACAGAGAAATCCTTTTAGCTGGTCCCCCTCCCTGGACAGTAGTATACTGTAGAAAAAAATGGTTCATTTTGTTTATTCACTGATATATTTGCTTGTTTACTTAAGGTGATTTACGTTTGTTTTAAACTTGTTTATAACCATTAATTTAATTATGCAAAATGATAAAATCTAAGTACAAAATATTAAGGGTTGTTGATTTTATGAAATTTAAATTGAATCCTGAATCCTTTAGTGAATCATTGAGTCAAACTGTAGTTTAAATAAATGTGGACTGGATGAAGAGATTCCCTGGGGTATGGGTGGAAGATTGTTCTGGACTGGTTGGAGAATCAGCTATGATAGGTTATTTTTGGTTTTGAATGAGTGCATTTATTAAGTATATAGCAAGCCAAAGTAAAAGGGTAAATAGTAAGTGATAGATGATAGATAGGCAACAAAACATCCAATCAGGCACTCAAAATATGTAGCAGAAATCAACTCGGAAGTTGAGACAGCCAACTTGAGCTCCTGTTAGAGTTCCTGACAGAGCAGAGAATCTACTTGGGTGGTGTCTGAGTGAAAGAACAAACAGCAATAGAGATGATATCATTAAATCTGTTGCTCACAATTTCCAGGAGAAGCCAACTGGGGAAATTGAAGCAGTCAGCTGGAGTTCCCAGTTGAGTTTCCTCTTCATGGATGGGCTTCCCATGGCTGAACTGGCTTTCTTTTCCTAGTGTAAGAACTTTTATATGATGGGATAAATGATTATAACATCTGTTGGAAATGATTTACCTGTATTCAAGGACACAATGTTTTTACTTGGACTATTTTGTTCTTCCCTTCTCTCCCTTTTACAGAGTTAGGGATAGGCAGCCCATCCCCAGACAAGAGGCCTTGGAAGACACTTTGGGACAAATGCACTTAGGTCTTATGTTGCAGGGGGAGGGATGTATTGTTTCTGTTTTCAGAGCCAGTGTCTTAGTAAGTTCAAACAACACATGACAATTTATTGGTGTAACTATATACAAAGGTGAATATAAAAATTTTGGATTTATCCTTCATTTACTTGCTTTTTAAATATCTTTAAACTTTTACTGACTTTAAATATACCAAACCTGAAAGTCATCTGGATATATTACAATATAGTTAGGAAGGAAAAATAATAGGAAACTTCATACAAGACCCAAAATCAGTGATAGCACTTTGTCCTAGTGTAGGACTGATAAATAGGTATGGAGTTTTATATTTTGATTTTAAATAAATTGAAAATATTAAAATTATTTTGGTCTATATTTGTATATTGTCTTTGTGTGTAATCAGAATAAAAAAAATTTTACATAGAGAGAATTTGTTTTGTGATAGTATGTGAGAATTAAATGATCTGTAAACTATCCAGAACAGAACAATGTCTGACAAGTGCTTACAAAGTTTACTGGCATCAGGCATCATCATCATCATCATCATCAGCCACTATCTTAGAACGTCTGCCTTAATATACAAACTTGTTATAACTGTAATATTCATGCCTGCTATGAAACTGTTTAAGTAGAAAGACACAACAATTTCTGTTTGGGTTAGCAGAGAAACTCTTGGCTGTCTCTTAATGCCCACCCCACCTCACCTCCCTCTTTTTTCTTAGTATCCATGAGAATATAAAGTTTGACTCCTATTGCCTGTTAACAGGAAACTCTGAGCCCTCAGATTTTATGTGAGATACAGGTAAAAGGGCTGTGCAGTCTTAGCTGAAAACGATCAGAAAGATTCAGGATGTAGAGTTTAAAGTGTATCAGTCAGTGGACTATTTGTATACCATTACCTATGCTGAGCCTAGATCCAGCTAATATGTTTCTCACTAAAATGAACACTACTTTACAGAATTCTCTCACATTGTAAACAGGGAAAAGATCAAGGACAGGCCTGGAGCTGGGGTTGTAATGGAGAAAAAGACCTAGTAGCTAAATGAGAATGATTATATTTGAGTGGAATAGGGGTTGCAGTAGTAGGCATTGTATGACATGTGTTACATTTTTTCATTAATTAATTTACTTAAAAAATTCCTGTTTTTGAAGGGGTGAAGAACTGAGCTTTTTCTTGCTTTATTTAGGAATGTGGGTCTATACTTGCTTAACATATTCACATTCTGTTTTCCACCTTAAGGGACTGGAGAGACGGCTCAGCAGTTTATAGCACTGACTGCTCTTGCAGAGGAACTGAGTTTGGTTCTCAGCACCAAATGGCACCACAATAGGTAACTCCAGTTCCTTGGGATCTGATGCCCTCTTTCTGGTCTCCGAGGGCATTGCAGGGCACAGGTGCACTTATGTACATGCAGGCAAAATACTCCAACACATAAAATAAAAGAAATAAATTAAAAAATAATGTACTCATTGGCAAGGTGCTCTTGCCTTAAGATCAAGAGAACAACACTACTGCTTGTAGATTCCTCCGTGATTTGAATGTTACAGTGCTGATGGGAGAGAGTAGACTAGGAAGATAAACACAAGGCCAACACCTCTGCTGATTTCTTGGTTTAAGGGTTTTAGTGGTTGCTTCACTGCCCCTGGCATAATCCATAATGAATGGATTATCAGCCACTTTGTTTTTCAATTAAGTAGCTAATTTCTACAGATAATTTACACCTGTAATCTTTAAAAATAAGTTTATCACAACAAAAATAAAACATTTCCCAAAGTTGAGACTATTTTCTTTTTTTTCTTTTTTTTTTTTTTTNATGCTCTCTCAGCACTACATGCTACATAGAACTATATTCTTTTTTTATTTTTATTATTATTTTTTTGGTCTTTTTGAGACAGGGTCTTCCTGTAGCTCTGGCTGTCCTCGAACTTGCTATGTAGACCAGGTTGGCCTTGAACTCACAAAGATCCGCCTGCCTCTGCCTCCCAAGTGCTAGGATTAAAGGCGTGTGCCACCAATATTACATGCCTACTTGTTTTCTTGTCTTATAAGTTTGTCACTGGTGGCTCTATGCCTGTTATGCAGTCTGAGTCCATTTAGCCTTCAAGTTTTAGTCCTTTCTTACCTGTTCATGAGGCTTTTGGCAAAAAGAAAAATTGTCTTTGTATATCATTCCTTATCATGATAGTGGAATTACCTGACTATTTCAGTCCATGAATGTTATTCATATTTCTTCTCTGTCTCTGCCTTTGTTTCAATCATTATATGTCTTAATTTAAACCATCTTTAGCCTTTTGCTCCCAAACATCATAATTTGTTAACATGTATCCCTCCTTTTTAGTTTACACATTTATTCTTAGTTTGATCATTTAAATTTCAATCAATTTTGTTTTTTTAAAAAATTTTAGTAGAGGGGGCGCCGGGCGCGCCTGGGAGCCGGACAGGACACAGCGGCCCCTGCGGTCAGGAGCCGTGGACAGCACCTCCGCATCACGCCGAGAAAATGGCGTCGCGGCTCGCAGGCCTTCTGGGCAGATCCGATCCTGCTCCAGGTGGGAACCCGGGCCTGGGTGCTGCCTCCGGCTTTCGTTTCTTCACCCGTGTTGGTGGCCAGGAGCTTGCTCACAAAGCAGTCCCCACTATCCTGTCGGTTGTTGGAAATTCTGGAGTCTTCTCACTGGGTTTTATTTTAGGCCAGTCCTTCCCCTAAGATGGTGCATATAGTGAAGTCATTGACACTTAAATGTGATTAAAGCCTGGACAACTAGGAAAAGAACTCTCAAGGTATGGATGATAAAGGGCACCCGAGCAATGAGGAGCCACCCAAGGCTATTAAACCCACCAGTAAAGAGTTCAAGAAAACCTGGGCTTTCGGAGAACCACAATTGCCAAGCGTGAGGGTGCGGGAGACACAGAGGCAGACCTGAGTGAGCAGCAACCACAACAGCACAACCTCTCTCTGCTCCGCAGTGGGTGGCAGCCAAAGCGCACGGAGCGGGTAGAAGAGTTCCTTACCAAAGTACGACGTCGTGGGAGAAAGAGTGTGCCAGTCTATCTGGAGGAATCCAGTGAGCCCACATTCTCTGTAGTCACCGGTGTGGAAGCCGCCTCAGAGGGGTGTGTCAGAGCAGTTCTGAGATCAGAAGCGGCCCCACACCTGGCTCCTCAGGGAAGGAACCTTCTCCCGAAAAGGGCAAAGATGGGAGGAGGAGGAAGACACCTCTGACAATGACAGTGATGGCCTTACTTTGAAGGAACTTAAGAACCGCCTTCGAAGAAAGCGAGAGCAAGAACCAGTGGATAGACCCTTGAGAGGCATTCAGAGTCGCCTGGGGAAGAAGTGTCAGGAGGAGGATTCTGCTTCCGAAATTGGGGGTTTCCAGACAGGTAGTGCTGACCAGGACACGCCTCCTTGTAAGCAGGAGCCTGAGCCTGGTCACGGACTGGTGTCCCACCCAGAGAAAGATGACAGAGAAAATCACTCAGAAGGAAAAGCAACTCAGGGAAATAAATAAGAAAGCCCCAAGGATGCAGGCAAACCAAAGCCTGAGTGTGAGGTTTATGATCCCAGTGCCCTGTACTGCATCTGCCGCCAGCCTCACAACAACAGATTTATGATGGGCTGTGACCGATGTGAGGAGTGGTTCCATGGTGACTGTGTGGGCATCTCTGAGGCCCGAGGGTGGCTTCTGGAAAGGGGTGGGGAAGACTACATCTGCCCAAACTGCACCATTCTGCAAGTACAGGATGACACAGGCGCCAGTGCCACTGATGAGCAGGACGCTGGGTGTAGACCTGTAGGTGCCAGTGGCACAGACTGGACAAGTGTAGGGACAGTGGAGTGGAAGTCTGCTGAAGACCAGGGGATAAAGGGCAGAATTGGAAAGGCGGCAAACCCCAGCGGCAAGAAAAAACTCAAGATATTCCATCCTGTCCTAGAGGCTGCTAGGTGCATTGGCCCTGGGTGCTCCAATGTAGCACAGCCTGATTCAGTCTACTGTAGTAACAATTGCATTCTCAAACACGCAGCAGCCACCATGAGATTTCTAAGTTCAGGTAAAGAACAAAAACAAAAACCTAAGGAAAAGGTCAAGATGAAGCCAGAAAAGCTGTCTTCCAAAATGCAGTGTTCAGGCAGGGATCAAAATCTCTTCTGTGCACAAGAGACTAGCTCTACAGAAAAAAGGAAAACCCTATGAAGGAGGTGATGGTGGCTCCTAGGAGTGAAACTTCAGGGAAGGAGGTAACCTGTGAAAGTACCACGCCGTCCTGGGCAAGTGACCACAACTACAATGCTGTGAAGCCCGAGAAGCCAGAGAAGCCCACTGCACTCTTAGCCTACCGTTGAGTAAATGTATGTATTGCAAAGCTGCTGGCCTCCCAGGCCCCCGCACCCCCCCACCCTCATCTGGATGGCTGCCTGGGGCTGTGTGGAGTCCTTGGTATTCTAGGCGGATGGTAGGCAGCAGCTCACACCTGCTGGAAACAGATACCAGAATGCCTCTGGACCCCTATGTTTTCTCCTCAAGGCCTGTGGAGCTTAGGGGTGTTTCCTCAAGGAGCTTTGCAGGGATCACTGATGAGTTTCTCATGTGGGCAGTTAAATCTAGTTTCAGTTTCAGGTACTGGTAAGTATTTTCGTTGCCCTCAACAAAGTTGGATTGCATCAGTGCACTGCTCAGACTCCAGGCCCATCGCTGCCCAGACATCAGCTTTATCCCAGGACAACCCTGCATAAAGCATGAGGAGTTTTTCCACATTACTGCTTTCTGCACATAAAGTCATCATACTCTTAGATCCTGTGAGCGTCTTTCTGCAAGTTAGTGTTGCATCTGATGGCAGAAGTGATTTTTCTTTTTCAGGACCTGGAACATCTTTCAAAGGACAGGTAGACAATTTGCTTGTGTCTAACCACATATGACACATCCACATAAACACATTGAAATTTTGAAGGTGTTTACTGCTGCTTAGCAGACTCCATACTGACTGATCATGGTGTCCTTTACACTTAGAGGCAGTGTCCTTGCCAAGGAGGGATTATGAACTGATGTCACAAGGGTGGTGGCTTTGTGAATCCTTAGATACTTATATTGTTAATATGTTCCAGTTTTCAAATCAGTGAAATGCCAATAATTCAAGTAAATTTTTAATTAGCCCCAGCTGGCCTGGAATTAGCTGTGTAAACCAGGCTGGCCCTTGGTCTCACAAAGACACACCTTGCACCACCACGCCCTGCTCAGGTGCATTTCTGAAACCCCAGATTGGATTATGAAACTTAAAGTCCTTCTAGTCTCAAAGCCCTCTGTCCCATGGGGCACAACTTAACACTCTGTTGTACAAGGACTTGAAGTGAATTTTCATTATGTTGTCTTGATAATGTTTTGTTCTGCACCCCAATAAGGGAATTTTGTAACCTAGACTGGCCTTAATCTTGCTGTACAGCTAGCTGGGCGTGGTTATGCACACCTTTAATCCTAGCACCTGGGAGGCAGGGGCAGGCGGATCTTTGTGAGTTCAAGGCCAGTCTGGTCTACAGAGTGAGTTCCAGGACAGCTGGGGCTACAGGGAGACCCTGTCTCGAAAAGACAAAAAACAAAACAAAACAAAACAAAACAAAAAACAAAAAAACAAAAACTTGCTATACAGCTGAGGATGTCCTTGAGTTTGTGATCCTTCTGCCTCTCCTCAAGAGTTCTGGGATTATAGATGTGGACCCATTTTAAATGCTGGGATAAACCTGGGTTATGTTAGGCCAGCAGTCTACCTACCACACAGCTACATCCTGAGCCCATGATCTTGAACTTCTGGTCTTCACCACCACCAGAGTGCTGGGATTACAGTGTGGTGCTGAACATCATACCCAGCATTTTGAATGCATGCAGCTAGGTAAGCACTACCAAATGAGCTACATCCCCAGCCCCCAATAGTGCATTTTCTTTTTTTAAAAAAGCATTAGAAGGTTAAATAGCCATGAAAAAAAAATTTTAGTAGAGGGGCTGGAGAGATGACTCACCAGTTAACAGCACTGGCTACTCTTGCACAGGACCCATCTTTGATTCCCAGCACCCACATGGCAGCTAACAACTGTCCTAACTCCAGATCTGGGATCTGACACCTTTTCTAGCCTCAGCAGGCTTTGCACTACATGGGTGTATCTACCTACATGCAGAAAATACACTTGAACACATAGAACCTGTATAAGGTGATTAAAACTGATTGAAAAATTATGTATGTAACACAAAAATTCAATAAAAGGAAAAAATAAAAAGAACAATCTCATTAAATTATGCTTCATTTAATAGTTTACAATATAAAATATAATTTTAGTAGAGTCAGTAGAAATTTGTTAAAGAGAAAGGAGAAAGACCTCCTGAGAGCGGGAGGAGTCATTTTTGTGCTTTAGATACCACATTCATAGGATTTTAAAATAAAAAGACAATTGTCCTCTAGCATGGCAGCCTTTAGATTACATGTTTGTATTACAGTGTATTGTATATTGTTACACAATGAGTATGCATTCCATGGTCTACACAGTAGCAGTTTATGTATATGAGTGTTTTACCTGCATATATGTAAGTGCACCCATGACATGCAATGCCTGTGGAGGATAGAAGAGGGTGTCAGATCCCCTGGAACTAGAGTTATGGACAGTTGTTAGCCATCATGTAGGTGCTGGGACCAGAATCTGGGTCCGCTCTAAGAGCAGCATGTGGTCTTAACCACTGAATCATCTTTCTAGCCTTGAGGTCTTATATTTTTAAGAGGTAAGATTTGAGACACTTTGCCCAATCTGATACATAGAACTCTTGCTAAAATATAATGTAAAATATTATTAATATATTTAAATTTATGCTAAAACTATTTTCATAGCTAATACTGATTTAATTATATCATAGCCTTTTATTTGTTTCACGTGGAAGAAGAGAATGGAAAGTATAATTGTCAGTAGGTGGTGAAAATCCAGGATGAATAGAAACTCAACAGTGTTTTTTAAAAATTTCTATTTGACGTCTAGTTGAATAAAATGCAAAATGATCTCCATAGGAGATCAAGATGGAGAAATATACAGGAGCTGTCAGGAGGACGTGGGCCATACCAAGATGGTAGAAATGAAGGACCCACTAAAGGGTTTTAAGGAAAGAAATGGTTTCTCTGTTCTATTAAGAAAAACACTTCAGCTGGGCATGGTGGGACACGCCTTTATTTTTTATTTTTATTTTTATTTTTTTAGATTGTGAGACTCTATTAGTCACTTTTCTTTTTTAAAAATTTTTATTTATTTTTATTTTTATTTTTATTGATGCTTTGCATATTTCATACATCATTTTCAAATTAAGTACAGGCATATACCCCTTCCCTTCCTCCCACCCCACCCCTACCCATCCCAGATCATGCATTCTGCCATAACTTTTCTGCATCTTTCTGTTTTTTTGTTTTGTTTTGTTTTCATTTTTTTTAACAATAAGTGATAATTTATAAGTACAAGCATCCTTCATGTAAAACCAATTTGCGAGCAGTTGTGCCCAAACCCACACAGCTCATGGGTCCCACCATCCACCAGGGGGGGCTTGTATGTTCAATCAAGTTGATCAAATGAGTGTCCAGTCTATATTGTTGTAGTTTCACCATTCACCTCAATCGCAGCCCTTACATTCTACTGCACCCCCTCTTCCACAGATTGTTCCCTAGGCTTAGAAAAGGGGCACAGGTGGATGAGAAGCATAAAACCAGCACTCCGGAGGCAAAGGTAGGTGGATCTCTGTGAGTTCAAGGCCAGCCTGGTCTACATAGTGAGCTCCAGGCCAGCTAGAAATAAAGGGAGAACCTGTCTCAAAAAGACACCCCCCCAAAAAAGAAAAGAAAAAGAAAAATACTTCATCAATCGAGTGTGGAAAAAGGAGTATGATCTGAGACTAGAATCTGTGTGATCAGTTAGAAGACAGAAATCATTGGGATCAAATATTTTGAAGGCTTGAACTGAAACAGTGACTACAGCATACCTAAGTACCATGCAAGCTCAAACTAGACAAAATCCCAGCATAGATGCAGGGAAATCCATGTAAGAAAAAAAATCCTGTAAGCAATCCCAACCCAGCATAAGCAACTTTTTGCAATTGATGGTTGCCTACCAAGAATCGCACCCTTAAATGAGACTGTTTCTTTGCTTTTTGAGTTCTTTGTATATTTTGAATATTAATCCTCTATCAGATATATACCTGGTAAAGATTGTCTCCCACTCTGAGGGCATCCTCTTTACTTGATTGGTTGTTTCCTTTGCTGCACAATAGCCTTTTAGTTTAATGAGTCCCATTTGTCAGTTGTTGGCCTTAATTCATGATCCAATAAAGTTTGATTTAGAAAGTCTTTTCCAACATCTATATCTTGTAAGGTACTCTCAGGTTTTCTTCTAACAGTTTCAGAGTTTCAGGCTTCATATTGAGGTCTTTGATCTTTTTGGAGTTGCTTTGTACAGGATGATAGATATGGATCTAATTTAACTCTTCAGAAGATTTTTAACAGAGATTCAAAATTTTATAACTCTATCAGTGGTCTAATTATACTCATGGAATAGCATCTTCAGAAACTTTAACTGAAGTCTTCCCACTAAACTTGGTGATTAGACATGTGATTTCCCTTGTTTCTTCCTAATAAATTTCTTCTCTATTGAGTAGAAATTCATTTGGAATGGTTCTTCTTATACCTAATAGATAGTGTTCTTATGTTGTAAAAGCAATAGCATGGAATCCAAGAATTGTTGCTACAACTCTCACATCCTAAGTTTGTGTTCCAAATAAAAGATATTAACTGGGGCTGGAGAGATGGCTCAGTGGTTAAGAGCATCATTTGCTCTGGCAGAGGACCTGGGTTCAGATCTCAGCACCCACATGGCAGCTAACCAACTGTTCATAATCCTAGTTCCAAGGGATCTGATGCCCTCTTCTGACCTCCATGGGCATTATATGGCACGGGTGCACTTGCATACATGCAGGCAACACATTCGTACATATAAAATAATCATATACCCTTTTTCCATCACCTTGGCCATTGGTGAGTTAATGTTTTGTATTAATTAATTAATTTATTTATTTATTTTATATGTATGAATGTACTGTCTGTATGTAGGTTTGTGCACCTTGTCGTGCAATGCTGCGGAGGTCAGAAGAAGTTGTCGGAGTCCCCTGGAACTGGAGTTAAAGACGGTTCTCAGCCACTATGTGGGTGCTGGGGATTGAACCCGGGTCCTCTGCAAGAGCAGTCAGTGCTCTTACCCACTAGGCCATCTCTCCAGCCCCAAGTTAATGTTTTTTTAAACTATTCTTTAATTTTTATTTTATGTATATGAGTGTATTGCCTGCATGTGTGTAAGTGCACCCATGTCCTGCATTGCCTGCCTAAGTCAGAAGAGGGTGTTGGAGTTACAGTTAGTAGTTAGCCACCATGTGGGTGCTGAGAATTGAAGCCAGGTCCTCTACAAGAGCAGCCAGTGCTTTTAAACATTGAGCTATCTCTCCAGCCCTAAGAACCTTAATTTTATTTGGTAGACAGTCTCATAAGACATAGTGCATATATTAAATGAAGAATAGTTTTCCCACATTCTAAGCTATATTTAAGTACTTAATATGTTTTAAAATAAAAAAACCTTTACATTTAGTGCATGAATTATTATGGAATGCCTTTAACTTTTTGCTGACTTATTACATATTCATCTATGGCTAATTAATATAAGGCACTTTTGTTGTGGCTTATAAAATATGGAGTTATGTGTATCAGTACATGGAGTTCAGAATTTAGATTACCTTTAAATTATCAGAAATGTACTTTGCCAAAAAATCCAGTATGAGTGTGCTCAAAATATCAAGTGCCTTTTAAAGATTTTAAATAAGAACTCCACAATAAAAACTCAACAACAAACAAACAAAAAGCTCGTAACAGGTTTGATAGACAAAAGGGTTTAGCAGGCATTCTCAAACCTTCTTGAGAATTTTTAGAACTTAAGAGAGGAAGAGGCAAAAACCAAGGTATAAAAGTGGAGAAGTATTCTTTCTTTTCCTTTTTTAAAACCAAGGACATTTGATGTTGAGAGGAAAAGAAGAAGAGGAGAAATGAAGAAAGAACAGAATTTGTATCAAAGATTTATTTTGTAATTGATTGTAGCTTATAAAGGTTTTCATTGATAGAGAATAGGAGGGAGAATTGTTAGTTTCAGTGCGGATGCTTTGAAGAGGTGCCCTGTTGTTGCAGCTGCTTGGGCAGGCTTGCTCAGATATCAATGGTGTATTGTGGAGTTTGCTCTGCTTCCCTGTTTCTGATGGACATTCTCCAGGCAGTGAAGGGCAGAAGGGTTGGTATGTGAGTTACTGCAATAATAGAAGTTGTTGGACCAGTTCTGAGTATATGTTCATGTACAGAACGCTTGATGACAGATTGTATTATGGTCAGTCTAAATCGAGAGTCAGAAAGTACCTTTTGGAAAATTAATGCAAATGGGAATATATATTTCACATTAACTTTTTATGGTATAGGGTGTATATTATTTACTTTTTTGTGTAGTGGTTGGTACAAAGTAGCAAAATTGGAAGCTTAAAGAAAAAAGCAGAATATACTTAGATATAACCACTCAGACATGTCCACCATAAAACAAAAAGTGACAGTATGACTATTGTTCATAATCACATATTTTAGGATAACCAGATAAATTCAGCTGTATTAAGATGCCCATGTTTGTTTTTGCTCTCCTTTATATTTTTATAGGAAAACTTTAATTCTTTGATTTTTATTTAAAATATTTTTTATTATTTATATTTTATGTATGTGAGTATATTGCCTGCATGTGTGTAAGTGCATTCATGTCATGCAGTGACCACAGAGGTCAGAAGAGGAATTGGATCTCCTGGAACTGGAGCCATGAATGGTTGTTATCCACCATATGGGTTCTGGGAGTCAAACCCAGGTCTGCTGTAAGAACAGCCAGTCCTCTTAACCACTGAGCCATCTCTCCAGCCCTGATTTACCTTTTTTTTTTTTTTTTTTTTTTTTGAGAAGGGTGCTCGCCCTGGTACGCCCAGCAAAGCCTGTAGAGTTCAGGTGGCCTTGAATTTACATAGATGCACCTGCCTCTGTCTCCCAAGTGCTAAGATTAAAGGTATGTACCACCAGGACCAGCCCTCATTTATCTTTTTATAATCAGGACCTATATGAGAGTTGAAAGGTCATTTTGTACTTAATAGATGGGGATATTTCCTATCATTTAGAATCTACAACATGACTTAAGGAAGTGGTAAAGAGAAAGCAGAGATAGGATTGTTTATGTTTTTCTCTACTGAGTAGAATACTATTCAATTTGGAATGGAAAAGAATGGAAATTATTGATAAGGAGATGGACTTTTGGCAAATTTGAAATAAAAGTTCACAGTATTTGGCATTTTATCAAGGATAATGTTAAGATTTTTTTTTTTTTTTGTCTTTTTGAGACAAGGTCTCCCTGTAGCCCCAGCTGTCCCTGAAACTCGCTCTGTAGCCCAGGCTGGCCTTGAACTCACAGAGATCTGTGCTCTGCTCTGCCTCTGAGTGTTGGGATTAAGTGTGCACCACCACACCAGCAGTAGTTAGGACGGAATTTTTAAATTGCCATCATTTTTCAAGAACTGTGTTTTTAAATATTTTTTTTTTTTTTTTTTTTTTTTTTCTTTTTGTAAGAGAAAGGATGGTTTGTGCTTTTATACATCATTTTCCAATTCGATCAGGCATATTTCCCTTTCCCTTCCCCCCACACCACCCACCCCATCCCAATCATGTATTCTGGCATAACTGTCCTGCATCTTTCAGGTTTTTTTTTTTTTTTTTTTTTTCATTTTTAGCTATAAGTGATAATCCATGGAGTGTATAAGCATCCTTCGTGCAAAACCAATCTATAGACTGTTGTGCCCAACACCCCCAGTCCCACCATTCATTGGAGGTTGACAGGTTGTTTGTTCAAAATAAGTTGATCAAATGAGTGTCCAGACTACAATACGCCTGTAGTTTCACACAGGTCAATTACACCGTTCACTATATCACCCAATCGCCAGCCTTTACAAAACTTAACCGACGCCCCTCATTAGTTGTCCGCCTGTCGCAGCATTTGTTCCCTAGGCTTAGAAAAGGGGCACAGGTGGATGAGAAGTAAAACTGTCCTCTCTCTCTGGAGCTGTTGACTTGGATTCTGGTCAATTCTGGCTGTTTCCTTTCATGGGCTGACAGTTTGTTCAGGAGTAACCTTTCGATCCTACTAATGAAGCACAAGCAATTAGATATATAGGTATTTAAGCAGCACTAATAGTTATGGTAGGTTACTTTGGCATAGACACATATGTTTGGATGATATGTTAATTCATGAATTATATTTTTACCCCCTGATAAATATAACAGGGTCTTACTGTGGCTTATGACATCTCCTAACCTGTAGAGGATGTAGGCTTGTGGCATCAGCCATGGGTTATTCCTCCAAGGAGAGAGCCAACAGCCAATTAGATTTGGGATATACAGGCACATGGCTGCCTCTGCTGCACAGTATTTCCAGGCAGGTGAAGTGTAGCTGGTGCTGATGGTGGAGTCTTGCTTGACTCAGGGAGACCCGTATTTGCTTTATTGGTTTAGTGGCCTTTGGGAACACTCTCTGGCATTCCAGAGGCCATCTGTACCCTTGGAAGCTATTTTTTTCCTCAACTTATAGTTGAAGTAACAGAAAATACAGCAACTAGTTTTGAGCAGTAGATATAATTCACTTTTACTTTCTTTCATTTAATAATCACAATACCCTCGGAAGATGCTATTATTACCATTTTAGATGTTTTACCTGAAATTAAGTATTTAAGTTTTCCATCAGAGCAACCTGAATCTAGAACTGAGAAGTGTTGCTTCAAAGCCTATTCTTTTCTCCTGAATGTTATAGTTTTAACATGTAGAGAATTGCAAAGATGAAATAATTGATGCACAAATATGTAACATATTAAAGAATTACATAACCTGCACAGTTAACTTTATCTCTGTAACACTCTGAATTGAGACAATGAATACATCACTGGCAGCATGTAGAAACCAAGGTGGTTGGTAGCTGACATGTCATTGTTTCACCAAGATCAAGTCATATCATAATAATCTGACTTTTTCTTTGCTGATAATGTTAATTAGGTTATTAGGTAAGAAAATACTGTAAATATGTGTTTTCTTTGTGTAAGGATTTGACCAAATAATGGCAGATTTTTTTTTTTATGTGTATGAATGTGCTGTCTGCATGCAGGTCTGTTTACCCATGTCGTGGAGGTCAGAAGAGGGTGTCGGATTTCCCTGGAACTGGAGTCAAAGATGGTTCTCAGCCGCCATGTGGGTGCTGGGAATCAAACTCAGGTCCTCTGCTAGAGCAGTTGGCACTCTTAACTGCTAGGCCATCTCTCCAGCCCCAAATAATGGCAGATTTTTAGATAGATTCATGGTATATTTGATCCACTTCATGTAAGTGGTCATGTGATTTTGTTTTCTTAGTCAAATATATATTAACGTCTTATCAAATACAAAGCAATTCATATTTGGTCTTTTTGAGACAGCATCTCCCTGTAGCTCCAACTTTCCTGGACTCACTATGTAGACCAGGCTTATGGCTATCTCAAACTCACAGAGATCTGCCTACCTCTGCCTCCTGAGTACTGGGATTAAAGGTGTGCGCCAACATGCCCAGTGACAATACATTTTTTTTTAATAGAGAATGAAACCTGGAAATTCCCTCTGTAACTTTATCTGCTAGTATAGACATGCTGAGCATATTATCAAATACATTTTCATCTTGGATCTAGAGGCATACCTCTAACAGACGTACCTTTTTATTTGGATCCTGATTAATAAACAAGATTTCTAAGATGTGATAAAGTTTTTTTTTTTAATTTTATTTTATGTGTATGAGTGTATTTCCTGCATGTATGTAAGTGTATCAGTGTCATGCAATACCCTTGCAGGTCAGAAGAAGGTGTTAGATTCCCTGGAACTGGAGTTACTGTTAGCTGCCATGTGGGTGCTGGGAATTGAACTCCGGTCCTCTGTAAGAACAGCCAGTGCTCTCACCCACTGAGTCATCTCTCCAGCCTGAGACAGAGAAAAGTTTTTGAGTAGTTATATTAGTTTGCATTCATTGAATATTGTGTTCATGTTTCTTCTTGTCACTCTGGCTGAAGTATTGAGATGATAATTGAAAGGAGCAAAGGTTTATTTTGGCTCACAGCCTTAGACAGTTCATTCCAGAGCTCCTTGGCCCCATGATTTTGGGAAGAACTTCAAGGCAGAGGAAATGTGTGGCAGTAGAAAACAATCAGAGAGGGACTGGGGACTGGATTAACCCTTAAATCCACATCTTCAGTGATCCACTTCCTTCAGCTAAGCCTGGTATTTCCATCAAGTTCTAAAGTACTCCCCTCAGCTGAAAACTAAGACATGTGGGCCAATCAGGGACATTTAAAACTCAAATAGTAACATTTTGCCTGTGGCCACAACTGCTTATGGCTATCTCATAATTGAAAATGTATTTAGTTCATCTCTGATAGTCTTTGCATTAACAAGTGTTCGCATCTTCTTTGAGAATTGAGCCAGAATCTCAGCTATGAGTCCATGTAAAAATAAAGAAAACAAGTTATATACTTCAACGTACAATGACACAGAATAAACAGTCCTTTTCTAAAAAGGAGGCATTGAAAGGAGGAACAGAACCGAAGCAAGACTGAAATCCAGAAAAACAAGCATTAAATCCTGTAGTTTCCCGTCTGGCATCTAGAGCACATGGTAGCACAATGTGAGCTCCAAAAGGCTTAGGCAACTTGCCCATATGGCTTTTCAGTTTGTAGTGTACATGGCCTCTCCCCAGAGGCCATGTACACTTGTTGCTTGCGACTTTGCTTATCAGGTGTTCCAGGTTTCTGATATCTATATCCTGGGTGTCCAATGCAGCTTAGGCATCACCCTCCCTACTTCACACATTGCTGTATCCGGGGCTGCCTGCAGAGATGATAACCATGCTGTATATTGCCAGGCCTCCCAGGCCTTCCTTTGAGATCTGGCTGGAAGTCTTCATGGCCCCATAACTCTTGTATTGTGTATGTCTGCAAAACTAGCACCACATTGATACTACCAAGGTTTGTCATCAGTTTGGGTAGTAGATCCGTTTAAACCATGAAGTGAGCACTGAGCGCCTGAGTAGTGGACTACAGTGAACTGAATCCTCATGAAGCAACTTCCTAGGCAGCCCTTTGCCATCAGGGACCCTGTTGTCAAGGTATAAAGGAATTTAAACATCTGTATCCTTGATGCTTCAATGGGTGGTTTCTGACCAGTTCTTAAAATATTTAGAAAGCAGGGGTTGGAGAAATGGCTTAGTACTTAAGAGCACTGGCAGTTCTTGCAGAGAACCCGAGCTCAATTCCCAGGGCCCACATGGCAACTAACAACTACCTGTAACTTGAGTTCCAGGGAATCTGATGCTCCATCCTGACTCATACACATAAAATAAAAACAACACAATATTTTTTAAAAGTTCAGAAAGCATCTTATAGTCTGGATGCAAAGTACTTGGCTTTTTTTTTTTATTAATATCTACTAATTATACATATTGGATCTTCTTTTGAAGTTTTATTTTATTTTTAAAATTTATTTCATTTTAAATTTTTTTTTTATGTCTGTGAGTGTTTTGTCTGCATGTAAGTGCACCCAGGTGTGCAGTGCCCATAGAGAGCAGAAAATGGCATTGGGTCCCCTGGAATTGGAGTTACAGACAGTTGTTAGCCACTATGTGGGTGTTGCAATTCATTTTTTTAATTAAAATTTTTTTCAAAGCCTATTTTTTTATTGAAGCGTTGTATATTTCATACAAATTTTCAAATCAAATCTAGACCTGTGCCCTCTTCCCTAACAGAGCTCATGCATTTTGCCAGACATGTTTTTCATCTCATCTCTCTCACAATTCTTGATGCATAAGTTTACTGTTTTGAGCAGAAGTTCACCATTTCAGTCAGTTCTTTGACCTGGTCTTTGTTATTGTTATTGTTGTTGTTATTCCTTCCAATATGCATCACTCCAAAATAAGTACATATACATGCTACATATATCATAGGTTTTAGCATCTTCAGCTTATGATTTTTTTTCTTTATTAGGCTGAACGATGTCATGTTTAAAGGCTCCTCCTTGGCAAGCCCAAACCACCATCAGTTCTGCCCTTGTGTTCCACACTGGGGTTTTCCCTTCCCATGGTCACCAAATGAGGTCCAGTAAGCACCATGTCCTATCTTGATCTTCCTGTACTGGACTCCATGATACAGCCTGGGTAGTCCAACTCTGAAGAGGCTGAAACCCCAGTAGTAGCTCAGTCCACAAGCTGGATGTCTCAGCAGTCCCCATCTGGCACTGAAGATTTGGAGGATTCTTGGAGAGACATGAGTCTTCAGTCCATATTGGAAGGTTGAAAAGCTGTGTCTCGCTGGGTGTGGTGGCTCACGCCTTTAATCCTAGCACTTGGGAGGCAGAGGCAGGCGGATCTTTGTGAGTTCAAGGCCAGCCTGGTCTACAGAGCGAGTTCCAGGACAGCTGGGGTTACAGGGAGACCCTGTCTTGAAAATACAAAAAAAAAAAATAATAATAAAAAATAAAAGCTGTGTCTCATGTCTTTGAAGGATGGCAAAAGCAGTGGCAGTCACAGGGTAGCTGCACTTGCCAGTAAGCAGTAAGACAGGCAAAACAATTATGTGCTTTTTTTTTTTTTTTACTTTTTGTCTTTTCACTAAGATCTCAAGTTTTATACCTGAAGTACAATTTCTCAGGCCTTGCTATTTATTTCTATTTATACTTTCTTTTTGGATGTTTAAGGCCAACCATTTAGCCCAGATTAACCAAGGTTTTTGTTTTCTCAAGGTCAGTTGAGGATCTCTGGTCCTCAAGGGTCACTCAGGTTTTGGGGGATGGCTTTTAGCTTTTCAATCACCATTCCATCCACTCAAGGACAAAGTCAGGTCTTGCTAGACCAGGCTTCCCTTTTTGAAGTGTGAGCAGACTGGACACTGGCTGAAGTTCCATTAGTGGATCTCCAAGACCTCCCTGCACAGGAAGACTGGTGACTCACATTTGCAGGACATTTCAAGAGATACCTCCATACTTAGTCCTGGGACTTAGTTGACCTCTGAGAGCAAGGAACAAAATTATGCCTTAAGATCCTCGGCCAAATTGGTATGGGCAGTAAGTATTGTCATTAAGCATCCAGAAAGGCTGATACTTTTAACTACTGTGAAAAGGCTTGGAGAAAAGCTCAAGCAGTCCTGCCCAAGAAATACTAAGAAGCACTCCCATAAAATAAGTACCATGGTCAGATATAATGTCATGACAAACCAGTCTTTTCCTCATTCTTTTGATCTTATATTATTCTAAATTATGCATACATACCTTGCATCCATATACCAAAAATTCCTAATTCTGAAAATAAATGGTAGCTTAGTTCTAGAACCTGTTAAGGGATTAGCAATATAAGAGTACAGTTGTTTTCAGATCATGAGGAATACAACATTAACGTTGCTCAGTTTGCCTTACAACTAGGTGATTGGCGCTAGCATCCAGAGATGAGGGATACCATTCATCGTCTGTTTTTCTGGGACTATGTTGGTTGTTGCATTTTAAACCCAGGTCTTTTGCAAGAACAGCCAGTGGTTTAACCTCTGAGCCATCTCCCCAGCCCCTCTTTTGACATTTTACTACATGTACATAATGTATTTCAGTCATAGTCAGCTTCTGTCATCCCCCTACTCCTGCTGATCTCATTCCCAACTAGTCCCCCTTTTTCTTTTATGTCTTTGTTCTAATATCTGAGGATTTAATCTTCTGTAAAAACAACAACAACAACAACAACAACAACAACAAAAAACTTGTCAATCATGCTTCCATAAGCAACCCTGATGAAAACCATTGGCTTAACCCTTTAACTAAGGCTTAACTATCCTCTTTCCTCACTAACATGCCATTTCTTTATTTAATCAATTTGACAATTGAAATTAAGCATCAAAGCTTCTAAGATGGCACCTCTCAGGTCAGAGTTTGTGTGTCTGTGTGTGTGTGTGTGTTTGTGTGTGTGTGTGTGATGGGGTGTGGGGTGCTGGTGTTCAGTTCCTTGCAACTGTTCTTAAGAAGTGTCAGTTTCTCTAAGTGTCCCATCTCTAAGATGACTTCTGTATAAGTTTATTTTGTTTTTCCCAAATCAAGAGTTGGGGAAAGGAAAGATGGAGAGATGGGACAAGAGACAGAGACAGAGCATTTACAGTTACCCTGTGTTTCCATATATTAAATGTTATATGAGATGAAAGTTAAGAAAACGGGGGCTTTCTCTGGTTTCAGGGAAGCTAGTATATTCTGTGTTATCAGGAAAACATGAACCATATGAAAGCTATGATTTCTGTTTGAATTCAGATCTAAGATAGTTAAGACCTTCATCATAAATGAGTATGAGATCCAAAGCATATTATAATAGCTTTATTAATCACGTTTTACATCTTTTGTAGTGCCAATAGACCATTATATGAATAATTGATAGTTACTTATGAAAGGTACAAATGATAGTTACTTATGAAAGTTACAAAGTGCCTAGAAAATTCAATATGATTCTGTTACTTTCAGAAATAGTTTCAGTGATAGTCATCAGTTTCGTAGAAGCCAACCTGGGAAGTATTCTTAGGGTTTTTTTTTTTTTTTTTAGGATTTATATAGATCAGAGTATCAAATCAACCAATTTTGGATTATCCAAGTAGTTTTTGCTTGATATAGTGGATAACCTTAAATATTACTGCTTTGATAAATACACATACTATCAATTTTTAATCCTAATGTATAAGCTAGATAGAGTAAAATAGAACATTATCCTGTTAATGGATTATAGGACTCAGGAAAGGTTTGACTTTGAATCTGATTAGATGACTGCAGAAATCGGAGGTGATTCATACAATCTTACTGAACCTCAATCTTTCATTTATAGTTTCAGGAAAATGTTCTAGAAGGCCCAAGCATCCTATGGTTTCTTCTTTTGAGCTTGATTAACAAAGCTTAAGGAAAAATAACTATATTCTATGGCTATTGATTATTGCGGCTGATTCTTAGAAAGACAAATGATAGAGCAGGCCTATGTGCAGAGCCGAAGTAGCCTTCTGTGGCTATTCAGAAGGCCACAGTGCTCTTAATGCTCATTACAGTGTGAACCACTGTCATTAATGGCTGTTTTTCTAAGTTTGTTTCTTTCTAAGTTGACTCATAGGATTCCTGTGTTGGGTATTTGGAAAATATTGGAAAATGTATATTTCAATGTTTCACATGTTCAAATTCTCAATATTTAATTTTACAAAGCAGATATTGACTAATGGGAGACAATGGTTGTGATTGTGCCTATAGAGCAAAGAGCTAATTTAAACAATGTAACTTGAAAGCCCAATTTAATTAAACTTGCAACCATTGGTAGTTTGTGGGAAAATTTGTTTTCTGCAGAGTGGGGACAAACAAACCACAAATTAAACCAAATAAAACTTTGCAACATGTACCAATACTGAAATTTTTTTTCTTGTTTTTTATGTATTAATGTATTTTATATTATACAACTTTGACTTAGAATTTAAGAAAAAAATTCTGGCCTTCTCCCAGAATTCTGTCTGCCTCTACCTCCTGAATGCTGGGATTTAAAGCATGTGCCACCACAGCCAGCCCTAAGAATTGGAGTTTTAATTAACAGTAACTCAAGATTTAAATACTACATTTATTTTATGGGATTCTAAATAATTTCTTCTTTTGAGAGATCTTTTTTATTTTAAAAATTTTCTATTAAAGATTTCTATTTTGTATGTAAAAATCAGTGTACTTTAAAATTATACTAAAATGCTCAGTAACATAAATTTATGAATTTTAAAATTACTTATTTTTGTTGGTTCATATAGGATAATATGTGAAAAGAGTCTTCCTAAATAAGAAGTTTATATATTTTTTTACTTAAATACTGTAGAAGGAAGGATGATAAATTTCCGTTTACTAGTACAAAGTGATTCTGATTTCTTATTTTTGCCTGTGTTCTTCTTTAGTGCATACTGTAATATTTTAGCCTAGATACTTTCCTCTGAGAGAGCTTTATCTCAAATTCTTGGTAAGCCTCATCAATGAAAACACCACACATTCTAAACTTATAATAATTGGAAAAGAACTTACTGAAATTCATCTTGTATCCAAGGGAGTTATGAAGCATGTTGATTGGTAAGTAGACAGTAGAATAATTTTTTCTTTTTCTTTTTTTTTTTTTTTTTTTTTTTTTGGTCTTTTCAAGATAGGGTCTCCCTGTAGCACCAGCTGTCCTGGAACTCACTCTGTAGACCAGGCTGGCCTTGAACTCACAAAGATCTGCCTGCCTCTGCCTCCCGAGTGCTAGGATTAAAGGCAGCATGCGCAGCCACGCCTGGTTGACAGTAGAATAATTTTTAACCAGTTTTGGAAAACATGCTATCCTTATGGCATTATTTGAGTGCTGTTAGTGTCTATCTCCACAGCTAATTAAGAATTCTTCCTAGCTTATGGACTCACTTAAATAAGAACTTCATAATCTTATTCCTGGCCCCTCCTCATTTTAGTTTGCTGATCTGTAAATTGTTACCTATCTCATTTCAGTTTAAACTGTCACTTCTTCAGTAAAGTCCTCCTTGTCATATGCCATGTTCAGTCCTTGTGTGCTGTCATAGAACCTAATTTCTCCTCTAAAATTTCCATTGATTTTATATAATTATTGTGGTATGATTATTGACATTGATAGCTCTACCTAGGAATTACTCATGTAAGGATTCTATCTGTTGTTTATTTTCTTTTTTTATATTTCTTTTATTTTTTCATTTTTTAACAATAAGTAATAATTTAATGAGTACAAGCATCCTTCATGTAAAACCAATTTGCAAGCAGTTGTTCCCCAAACCCACACAGCCCATGGGTCCCACACATCCAGTTGGGGGGGCTTGTATGTTCAACCAAGTTGATCAGAGGTGTCCAGACTATATTGCTGTAGTTACCATTCACCCCAATCGCAGCCCTTACATTCTATCACACCCCCTCTTCTGGAGATTGTTCCCTAGGCTTAGAAAAGGGACACAGGTGGATGAGAAGCATAACAGTCTACTTTCTCTGGAGCTGTTGTCTTGGACTCTGGTCAATTCTGGCTGTTTCGTTTCATGGGCTGACAGTTTGTCCATGAATAACCTTTCAATCCTACTAATGAAGCACAAGCAATTAGACATATAGGTATTTAAACAGTACTAATTGTTATGGTAGGTTACTTTGGTATAGACACAGATGTTTGTATGGTATGTTAATCCATGAATTATGTTTTTTCTGTAAAATATGACTGGATCTTATTGTGGCTTATAACATCTCCTAACCACTAGAGGATGCAAGCTTGTGACATCAGCCATGAGTTATTCCTCCAAGGAGAGACTAATACCATTAGATTTGAGATATACGAGCATTGGCTGCTCTGCTGCACAGTATTTCCAGGCAGGTGAGGTGTAGCTGGTGCTGACAGAGGAGTCTTGCTTGACTCAGGGAGACCTATATCTGCTTTATTGGTTTAGTGGCCTTTGGTAACACTCTCTGGTATTCCAGAGACCAACTGTACCCTTGCAAGTGTGGTCTCAATGCATCTTTCCCATGCTTACATCAGGTCTTTGACAACAGGGCCTTATCGCCTCTCTTCTTGCAGGTACCCCAGTTTACAGGTAAGAAGCCTTTACCTTGTGTTGGGGGGGGTCTTGGATCCCCTGGCCAACATCTCCTTGGTAGAGTAATCCATTGCTGATATCAGAGCTCTCCTGTATTAATATATTTTGCTTAAGTGCATAGCTTAAGGAGACTTTAGTATTCTATTTGGATCTGAATAGAGAATAAGCCTTTTCACAGTTCCTATGTCTATTGGTCAATTAAAGAAGGCAGTTTTACCAGTTTTATAAGAGATTACCTCTATAACAGTTGGCTCCAATTTACAGTTAGATAAGGACCTCATCATCATCATATTTCTCCTTCTTCTATGGGAGGGTGGTAAGAAAGTCTCTCGTATTAAAACTTTGCGGCACCTAGAAGGTAAGTTTCGTTAGGACTCATTATAAATAGTTGTTACAAGTAGGATCCACAGATGGGTTTGAAATCTGTAGTAATCTGAGGCTTTTCTTCCTTTCAATGTTCAGATGGGCCAACCTTTCTGCTGGCACGTCCTGGTACATCCTACACAATGCAAAGCTGTGTCTTTTCTTTCTCAGCCATCAAGTTGGTGACATTTTGACCTGTTGGAACATGAAAATCTTTTCCCGTAGTTAGTTTTAAGATTTGAATTGCAAGGTTTTTGACAAAAATGTTTCATATCTATCTGTATCCTCCTTTCTTATTTTATGTTTTTGTGTTTTTTTGACCCATGAGTCTCAAAAAGGCAGTTGTATTACATATACCTATAGGCAGTAATCAAGGCACAGACTTCATCAAATTCACCCATGCTGTTTTGGGTGAGGGTATGTGGTTAACTTGGGAAACAAACTTAATTTTTTTAAGTTAAATCATCCTACAGGTAAAAGGGAATGCTACAAGGTGATACCATACAACAGAAAAATTATAGAGAACATTTGTATGTGCCAATCCCAAAGTTATTGTTATATGGATTTTAAGTAAAACAAATGAGGACAACAACGATTTATATTTCCAATTAACTCAGGTGCATTACCGTTTTTATCAGAACCTTTAAACCAATGTTGCTTAATATACACAGATTTAAGTTTATTTAGTCCTAAAACACCTTGGAACCTGTAGACAGAGTCTGGGCAAAATTGGATACTTGTTGAACTCACATTAATTAAATATACATTAATCAAATACAGACCCCTGTCCCTCTCCCGCCCCTCCCGCCCCTCCCAATTCACCATTTCAGTCAGTTTTCTGATGCAGTCTTTCTGTTGTTCTTTTAAAATGCATCCCTCTCCACAAGAAATATTTATAACTGGGTTATTGGCTCTAGCATCCACAGATGAGGGATTCCATTCGTTGTTTGTTTTTCTGGGACTGTGTTACTTCCCTTAATATAATGTCCTCTAGTTCCCATCCATTTACCTGCAAAGTTCATGATGCTGTCTTTCTTTACTGATGCATAGAACTCGATTGTGTACATGTACCACATTTTCTCTATCCATTCTTCAGTTGAGGGGCATTTGGGTTGGTTCCAGCTTTTTGCTATTGTGAACA
>VZQC01001358.1:98074-140055 GCA_009823505.1 Rhizomys pruinosus
TTTTTTTTTTCATTTTTAGCTATAAGTGATAATCCATGAGTACAAGCATCCTTCATGCAAAACCTATCTGCAGGCTGTTGTGCCCAAACACCTACAGCCCCACCATCCAGTGGGGGGTGACAGGTTGTTTGTTCAATCAAGTTGATCAAATGAGTGTCCAGACTACATTGCTGTAGTTTCACCATTCACCCCAATCGCAGCCCTTACATTCTACCACGCCCCCTCTTCCGCAGGTTGTTCCCTAGGCTTAGAAAAGGGGCACAGGTGGATGAGAGGTAAAACAGTCCACTCTCTCTGGAGCTGTTGACTTGGACTCTGGTCAATTCTGGCTGTTTCCTTTCATGGGCTGACAGTTTGTCCAGGAATAACCTTTCGATCCTGGCCTGGCGCGTTATGGCGTCTCTAACAGAATAATTTCTAATGCTATTCAAATCTAATGTAGAGAGAGATATCAATTTTAACTGATACATTTTTTATTGAGTTTTTGTCAGTTTCATGAGTCTTGATCATATTTATACCCCTCCCCTATCTGTACCTCCTGTAGCCCCCTGGATTTCATACATTCTCTCATATATGTTTAGGCCTATGAAGTCAAGTTTGTGTCCCCAAATGTCCCTTCTTGTGAATCCATACATTGGAGCTGGTCATGCTGTCTGGTGTCACTCTCTTAATGAAAACCAACTCTCCTTCTGCCAGTAGTTATCAGCTGCTAATAGTTCCTTACCTAAGGTTGGAGCTTCTTAATGGTTTTCCCTTCTTCTTCTTCTTCTTCTTCTTCTTCTTCTTCTTCTTCTTCTTCTTCTTCTTCTTCTTCTTCTTCTTCTTCTTTTCTTTTTGTCTTTTCAAGACAGGGTCTTCATATAGTCCCCGCTGGCCTGGAACTCGTTCTGTAGATCATGCTGGCCTTGAACTCACAAAGATTCGCCTGCCTCTGCCTCCCAAGTGCAAGGATTAAAGGCTTGTGCCACCACGCTCAGCTTTTCCCTCACTTCTATATTTGGTTATTGTATGAATGAGCTTGGATGGGATTTGTGTGTGCTGTGGCCATTGCTGTAAGTACCTTTGAGCAACTTCTCAGTCACCTGAAAAACTGTTTCCTTGTGGTCTGATATATTTTTTGCTAAATAGTATTTTGTTTTAAAAAATAAAGTAATTAGGAGTATGTTTATTAATATAAGAAATTTTTTGTGATAAATACCTTATTTTGATATATCTTTGGAAATAGAAAAAAATCATTAGATATTATGTATTTTCAAGGAATAGAGGAGACAGACAGGCCATAAGACATTTTCAGTACTTAACAGTAACTGCTATCAAAATAGTCAGACCTGTCGAATTCACAGCTGGCAGGCTGTATCTACCCAAATACAGCTATGCATTGTGGCCCAATACAAAATCAAAAGCATATTTAAGACATTATAAGATCACTTTTTTCTACTTTTCAGATAGCTTGATTGTGTGGTTTTTGGTTGTGAACTTTGTAGATGACAGTCATGTGACTATGTCAAAATATTGAACATGCCTACAGGGTGACTCATAGGACAAGATAGCACTGTTAAGCTAGAGAAAGGAGTCTTGAAACTATTATGGGAAAAGAGAAACCTTGTCTAAAATCATGAGGATTAGAAAAAAAGGTCATAGGTTCACAGGCCCTCAGATAGTTGTGTAAAGCTTGAATAAGTCTCCCAAGAGCTCAGTGTGATTGGTGATCATGTTTGCAGTATACCTGTGAAAGATGAAGTTGTAGGGATAAGTAAGGGCATGCATGGATTACTGTAAATCCTTGGTAAGATAGAAGTCTCTAATATTCTTTTATACATCATCTAAAAATCACTATTTTAAGACAAATGCTCATTAAAAAATTCAAAATAGTCATATCTTTATAAACAAAGGACAGATCATTCGTTTCACTTCCTGTGCATGTGTGAAGACAGATGGATGACCTTTCAAAATAGTCCTTACATAAACTTTGTGAGAATTGCAGTTGTGAATTTGATTCATTTTGTGAAGCTTACGTTTGCTTTGAAAAGTACACAGTAATAATCACCTCAACATTTGTTTTAATTCTGCCAAGATTATTTATTTTACCTTAAATGACAGACACTTCTGTTGTGATATTATTATGAGTATCATTATAATTTATCAATATAAATCATGGAAAGCCAAGGCCCTGCCTTTAGCATAAGATTTAACCCATTTTAATTATACAGGCATTGAGATGTTCTCAAAATAGGATGCTACACATCCTTTTGTAGGAACTTGTCTGTTGACTAAACCATTTGGAGAATATAAAGCTAGCTGGATGTATGTACATCTGTATCTGTGTGTACGTATATGTGCACACATATATCTATGTGTCTTTATGAAGATACACTCCAAATAAGAACAGAAGGGGTCATTTATATAGAATTGTATCAGTCCTTTATAATTACTAGTTTCATTTGTTGCTAAATCATGATAATACCTTTGTGATCAAGAAATTGTCATAATTTCAAATTACTGTGTAGAGAGCAAAACTTACAAACACTTCTACCATGCATAAAGCTAGCTTTACTAGAGAGAAATTCATTAACAGTTGAATTATGAAACTGCTATATTATGTTGAGTAAATTGTGGCAGTATGATGATATAACTTCAAGTTTTTTGTGTTTATAGATATTTCCTTCAAATGTTTAGCAATTACAACTAGAAAACACAGATTTTAATAACTACAAATATAGTCTGTATTTTTGAGAACACTTAAAACATGTATAGAGTAAGCAAACTCATGAGTGTCTGAGAAGTAGTTTTTTTCCATACTTCATTTGTGCATTACACAAGCCTGTGGAAGAATTATATTTAGGGAAGATATTTCAATGTTCTGGAAGGAGAACCCTTTGCAATATGCCTTTCATGAGTTGAAAAAAAATCACCTTTTCTATATTATATAAACACTTCAGTAGAGAAAATAAACTGATGAAAGCTGATTTAAAGAGAGATGTAAAGTGTGTATTGCTTTAGATTGCTGATTTAAAGAGAGATCTAAAGTATTTATTTACTTGTCTATAAACTTCATTTTTCTTAATTATATTTTCAGATTTCCTTAGGCCTCTCTTTTTGCTGATGTGCTTAAATAGGTTGAGGGAAAAAAGTTGTTGAAGAAGGGGAGGGGAAAAGAAAAAGAACACATGTGCAAGGAAAGCAAAAAGAAGCTGCTGGGAGTAGGAAAGAAGTAGGAGGAAGAAGGGATGGGCAGAAGTAGGGGAACAGAACAGCAATAGACAAATTAATATGAACAATGCCATGGTGAAACCTAATACTTTTTATGCTATAATAAATACATAAATATACAAATAAATAAACACATAAAGTTGTGGAAGAAGTTTGATTTACTAGGTTTAGATTTAGGTTTAGGTAAAGATTTGTTGCTTAAAATGCCACACACAGACTTGAATTTTCTGTAATGTTTAGGAAGAAAACCTTCTGAAATCATACCTTATGATATAAAACTATTAAAAAATTTTGGGGGTGGGTAACTTGTGCAGTTCTTGAGTATAAACTTTGTAGATGAAAACAGGGTCATGTTTCAGAGTTCAAAGATTGGACATCCCTACTGGTTGACTCATAGGAAAAGATAGCATTGTCAAGTTAGCCAGAAAAAGGAGACTTGAAGGTTATGGGAAAAGAGGCACTTTTTCTAAAACCATGGAGATTAGAAAACTAATCATAGGTTTGCAGGCCTTCAGATAGTTGTGTAAGCCTGGTATAAGTCTCCTGAGTGTATGAATGGTGAACATTTGTGAGTGTATCTATAAAAGATGAAGTTATAAGGATAAATTAGGACATGCATGGATTACCATAAATCCTTACTTCCTGCATGAATGAAGTCCACTTAGAAAGTCCTTTCCTGTACCTATATCTTGAAGGGTACTGCTTGTGTTTTCTTGTAACAGTTTCACCTTTCAGGTTTCACATTGAAGTCTTTGATCCCTATGGAGATGACTTTTGTACAGGGTGATAGATATTGATCTAATTTTATAATTTGTAGCAAAGCTCCTACTTTTGGTGTATAACCTACATGTTTGGATTCTGTCCTTTAGAAAACTGTTTCTGTAGTTGTTGCCTGTGTTTCCAGCGACTGAGCTATGGATTCAGTATGTTTTTGTAGTTTTATAAAAGAAAAGACAATGAAATAATTTTTCTTATTTTACACTATTAAACCATGAGAAATTGTACTTTCACAAATGTAGGCTTATAGTTCACATATCTCGAATAACAGTTAATAGAATATGGTGTGTATGACTTGGTTAACATTTTTTAAAAAGTTTACAGATCATACACATTGTTGAAGATGGCAGTGTCCCTTATTACTTTTTTAACTGAATTTTTTATGTGTTTCATTCATAATTTTTCAGACAGTCTTCCTTGTCACTCTCACACAGCCCCCTCTTCCCTTTCCTGGAGTTGACACTTTCTGTCATTTGTCCTAAGGTCCACTGTGCAAAGTTAATCTTCTCACTCCTCAGTGCCAGCTCATACCCTGAGCTCTAGTTAGCCTGTCCGGAGTCTCTTTTCTCAGGAAGGCCAGGTCTTCCTCACTCAGCTACCATCTGCTGGCATTATTTCCTCAACGTAGGTTGGGCTCTGCTACCCATTTCTGAAGTTCTGTGCTGGGTTTTTGTCCAGCTGAGCTTGCATGGGTCTTATTCATGCTTATATCAATGCTGTAGGTTCTGATGAACAGGTTTACAGGAGCTTGCAGGATTCATTTCCATTTGGTCTTGCATCGCCTCCATGGCTCTTACAACCTCTGCCCCCCCCCTTCTACAATGTTCCCTGAGCCCTGGGTGGGTGGAGGTGAATATAGGTAGCCTGGCAATGGAACCACATGCTGTAGACTACTAATATTCATGGTTTGGCCATTCAGGCCCTTTTGAGTTCCTGGTCTCCTGTTACATGGAAGAGCTTCCTTAACGAGAGTTAAGATGTGGTTAATGGCATCTTGGGTCCTTTTCCTATGATGCTTGGGACTTATGTGTAGAGTTTGCATTGTAGATGTGTCACCTAGGCATGAGCAATTCACAGACAATGTTTCTGTTTATCCAGTTGTGGGACTGTACTATTTTCATTTTCTTTTTTTTTCTTTTTTAAGTTTTTTTTTTTTTTTTTTTTTTTTTGAAACAGGGTTTCCCTTTAGTCCCAGCTGGCCTGGATCTCTGTAGACCAGGCTGGCCTTGAACTCACAGAGATCTCCCTGCCTCTGCCTCCCAACTGCTAGGATTAAAGGCATGCACCACCATGCCTAGTGGGACTCTGTACTATTTTCATCTGGTACAAAAGAAGCCTCCTTTCTGAGTGGCATCTGGGATACTTCTCTGTAAATATAAGGATACTTCTTTTGTATTTAGTAAAATGTTACCTTAGTCTAGGGATGTGTCAACCTTGTGGAATTCTCTAAGATCTATGAACTCTCTAGTTCTGTTTATCTGGTTATGTTTACAATACTACACATGAGTTTCCTCCCACCGAGTGGGCTATAGGTCCAATTGATTAACCGTTGATTCCCCCAAGATAGAAGTACCACTGTTGCACCAGTGATATTTGGTATTGAGGCTGCTGTCAGACCTTTGACATACATTTTTCCTTACTGGCTTGCATTGTGCTCTCTAAAGCTTAAGTAAGAACTAGCCTTCAGGGGAGGTGGCTTCCAGGTGAGATCCAGCTCTATTGCTCAAGATCCAGTCTCTGAAGTATGTCCTCTCTTCAGCAATAGGGTCTTACATACTTCAGGTTCTGGGAGGCAAAGTGCTGTTTCAATAGCGTGTGCAGTTTTGTGAGTCTCTTGGACTGCCCTGGCCAACAACTCAAAGGAAGATTTCTCCTGTCTGGTACTATTTCTTGATATGCAGCTTTCATCTTTGCATACAGACTCCTGTAGAGCTATTAAATGTGTCAATAGATTGTTAGTCTAATATGATTCTCTCAGGGTTTTTTTTTTTTTTTTTACTCCAGGAAGGCATTAGTTATCTCTCCTCTCTCCCTTTTAAGATGTTTCTCAGCCATCTTTACTTTATCACTGGTGAAGTCTCTATTCAGCTGTTTACTCCATCTTTTGAGTAGGTCATTTTTTTTCTTCTTTGTTTTTTTGAGTAGGCTTTATATTCTAGATGTTAATGCTCTATCAGATGTATCACTGGTGAAGATTTCCTCCCACTTTCTGGGTTTTCTCTTCACTTCCTTGATTGTTTCTTTCACTGTACAGAAGCTTTTGAGTTTGATGAGGTCCCATTTTTCAGCTGTTGATCTTATTTCCTGAGCAGCTGCTGTCTGATGTAGAAAGTCTTTTTCTACACCTATGTCTTGTAGGTTGCTGCCAACTTTTTCTTCTTTCAGTCTTCAGAGTTTCCAGTTTCTTGTTGAGATCTTTGATCAACTTAGAGGTGATTTTTGTACATGTTGAGAGGTAGGGGTTTAGTTTTGTCTTCTACAAATGGTGATCCAGTTTTGCCACCACCATTTGCTGAAGATGCTATCCTTCCTCCATTGATCTTTTTTTGCCCCTTTGTCAAATATGAGGTTGCTGAAATTGTATGAGCTCAAGTTTGGATCTTCAGTTTTGTTCCATTGGTCAATGAGTCTGTTTTTGTGCCAGTACCAGGCTGACTTTTTGACTATAGCCCTGTGATATAGCTTGAAGTCTGTTAAAGCAACAATAAACAATTGGAGAAAGAATATAAGAGTCCTTCCTACTCACAGTAGCCTCAAAAAAAAAATACCTGGGAACAAACCTAACCAAAAACACCAAAGATCTCTATAACAAAAATTTCAAACCCCCGAAGAAGGAGATTTAAAATGACATCAAAAGATGCAGAGTCCTCCCGTGCTCATGGATTGGAAAAATTAATATATCAAAAATGTCTATTTTACCCAAATTGATAAACAGATTCAATTCAATCCCAATCAAAATCCCCATGAGTTTCTTCACAGACTTGGAAAAAAATCCTTAAATTCATATGGAAAAACAAAAGATCTCGAGTAGCTAAAGCAACCCTGAATGAAAAGTGCAATACAGGGGGGAATTGCTTCACCTTATTTCTATTTGCATTTTTGGTCTAGGTTAGTACTTCTGCAGTTATGCTTTTCTTAATTTTTCTGTCTAGGTGCTTGGGGATAGTTCCTCCTTTCCTCTGTCCTTTGAATTGCTTCAAGTATTCCCTGAAGAGTTGGTTTTCTGAACATGCATTCTGGGTATGGTAACCTGGGTTAGCATGTATAGTCATTTAGTACTGGGAATACTTTGGTCCAGAATATTCTTGCTTTCATAGTTTACACTGAAAAGTCAGCTGTAATTCTGATGGGTTTCTCCTTATATGTAACTTGTTTTTCTCTTGTGCCTTTCAGTATTTTCTTTGTTTTGGGTGCTAGCATTTCAACTCTGCTATGGCGTGGGGAGTTTCTTTTCTGATCTTGTCTATTTGGTGTTCTATATACTTGTATTTGTACGGGTTTATCTTTTTTTTCTATTATTCTGTTGAAGATCTGATCAATACCATTCTCCTGGTATTCTCCTTCCTCTGTCCCTATGATGTGGAGATTTGCTCTTTTCATGGTTTCCCACATTTCCTATTTGCTCCATGTTATCTTCCAAGTCTGATATTCATTTTTTCTGCTTCCTCCCTTCTGCTTTTGAGGCTTTTCCCCATCACTTCCTGTTGATTGGATGAGTGTTCTATTTCCTTTTTGATTTTGTCCTGAGATTTCCTTATTATTTCCACTTCCTATTGGAGCTTGTCATTCTCTTCTTGTACCTCCTTGCTTCAGTGGTTGATTTTGGTTTCCTTTTTCATTTCAGTGTGGGATCTTTTTAGTGTTTCCACTTCCTTCTGGAGTTTGTCATTCTCTTCTCTCTAATTCTTTTTGTAGTTTGTCATAATTTCCCTCTAGTTCTTTCTGGAGTTTGTCTTTCTCTCCCTCTACTTCTTTTTTTAGTTTGTCATTCTCTCCCTCTAGTTCTTTCTGGAGTTTGTCATTTTCTCCCTGTAGTTCTTTCTGGAGTTTGTCATTCTCTCTCTCTAGTTCTTTCTGGAGTTTGTCATTCTCTCCCTCTAGTTCTTTCTGGAGTTTGTCATTCAAGGTCCTTCCTGAGTTTTTCATTCTCTCTCCTTAGTTCTCTGATTTGTTCTTGTGTTCTTTGATTTCTTTGACTTTGTTTACAATTATTCTTCTAAGATCTGGGTTACTTCCAGGGAGATCTCATTGTAGGAATCTTCTGTAGGGTTGGTAGAGTTTGGTGTGGAATTATTATGTGCTCTTCCCTTATTGTGCTTTCATTGTGTTTTTGGAATGTGTATTTGTTTTATTGTTTGTATTCTGATGTGAATCTCAAATGTTTCTTCACTGTTGAAGGCTTATTTTGCTTGTTTCCTTCAGACATCTTTGTTGTTTTCTCCTTGTTTATGGAGGGTTGGCTGGTCTAGGTTTCAGGCTTTCACTTTTGGTTATATATTGGAAGGTCTAGCTCACTCTTTCCTTTCTGTCCTGAAGGTTCTCCAAAAACTGGGTAGGTAACAACCAGGTCAGTATCCTGCTCAGCACCATGTTCACTCTGCTGTCTGCCAGCCAGTTCCTCTAGGTTGGTTCTGGGGCTTGGTGTTGCCGGACTGGAGTTGTATCAGGTTCATTGTTTCTTTTATTGCCTTGCATCTGGGAATCAGTACTGTGGTCCCACTGACACTTGCTCTGCAACTTGAGTGGGAAGGGGTGTGGGGGGAATGGTGTTTCTCCCTTGGCCTGCAGGTAGGTGGTTACCCTGTTCTCTGGCTGGCTGTGTAACTCTGCCCATGGAGGTGCAGATGCCTGGTGAATAAACCTTTCTGGCCTCTTTTCCCATGTATCTCTCTGGGGCTTCAGGCCCACCTGTGCTCTAGCTGGCTGGGTAACTCCTCCCATGCTCTTGCACATACCCAGTGAATAATCCTATGATGGGTCTATTAAGTTCTGTGTTCTTGGTTACATCTAGCAGGTCCTTATTGTAGTGGAAATATATTTGGGTTTTTCATGTTACTGTTTTTTCATTGTGATTTTGGCATGTGGATTTCTTTTGTTGTTTGTGATTTTGTTAACTCAAGTGTTTCTTTGTTGAATTGAAGACTGACTTTGTATTCTTCAGGTGTCATTGCTATCTTCTTATTATGTATGAATGGCTGGTTTGTCTAGGCTTCAGGTTCTCACTTTTGACTTTGTATTGCCCAACTAGACAGGAGCTTCTCCAGAGGCCCAAGATAGTATCCGTTAGGCAGGTTTGAACTCATGAGCCCTCTCATCACGTGGAGTCTGCCTCTCAGCTCTCAGTGAGGGCTGGAGATGTCTGAATCTGGGTCTAATGGGCTTCAGGTGGTCCATCACTAGGGTGTAGGGAGTTTGGAATGGCACAATTGGGGGCTCTCACCACCAAGTGGAGGTCAGCCTTGGACACTCACAGAGTGGAACCCATAGGACCTCTGTGCCACTTGGAGTCTGCTTGCTAGGTGCTGGGCTGACTGAAAACTTCTGAATCTCCATTGTGAATTTTTGGTCTCAATTCACAAAATGCATCAATAGGAAAACTTAATTGAAATATAAAAATATTGCTGAAATCTTTAATATATTAATGTAAATAATGAACAATATTGTGGAACAAGAAAAGTTTCTTCATTATGCACAGAAGAAAGTCAATATACAGGTGTGAAGATTTTATTCACAGATTATGAGGTACAAACAGGAAGTCCAATGATGACTACCAAGAGTCCTTTTCCTCTTTGTTCTTAGTGTGTTGGCTTTTCTCAAACCTTTTCAAATAATCAAAGGAAGCTGTTGAAGCTTTTCTTGGGATATTTTTAATGCTTTCTCATATGAAATAGATGACTTCTGTTGCCAAAAGTGAAGGATCAAATCTTCAAAGGCTTTATTCATAATTGTTCTCATAGCAAACCCAGCTACAAGTAAAATATGGGATTGCTTTAGAACCAGGGAACCACCTCAAAAGTAAAGATAAATATGTTAGGAGAGATGGCAGAAGAATCTACTGATTAAATTTCTTTATCACACCACCTTATTGGCTGTCATCTAATGTATGTGCTAGTTTTAATTAACATTTAAGTTGGAGGTTCTGAACAAGTTCTTGTCATTTATGCTATGAATGAAAGAAGTGCTAGATGACTTTAATTTTACTAAAAACTACTATTCTACAAGAGATAATTGTGTTGATTTGCTTTTAGTAATTATTTTTTGAGTGGTGATTTTGGCAAGAAAAGTTTCATTATGACATGAAGAACCATCCCTGCCCATATCAATGAGATGGGGGTTTCATAGAATAGTTGTTTCACAAACAACATTGGCAGGTATGAATAAGAGATTGAATAATGTTTTTTTGTAAAACTCATAATGGTTATAAATTCTATTATAATTCTAAGTAGCATCAATTCATATATGTAAATTTTAGATCATATATATCATATATACCAGATGTAATAAAGTAATCATGAGTTTTAGTTGAAGGTAACACATTTTGCTTAGAATACAAAATGTGGTACAAATTATTCAGTAATTTCTGAGAATTTTATTCTTATTCAAATTTGATATTTTTATTCATTTTGGGATATTGAACTGATAATACATTATTAATTCAATTTCAAAATGATTTTCAGGTTAAAAATAAAATGTTTCTTATTATAACAATGTTATAAAACTGAATGTTATCACAAGAATAAAACAATGTTACCACAAGATAGAGTAATAACCCATTTACCCATTTTTATCTTCCAAGTTGAAACCTTCAGAGTTTTAAAATGGAGTGTAGTATAATTATTGACTTGCCATCTTGAAACACATTTAGGTAATCTTCAGTGAGACAGTTTGCCACATCTCTGGTCAATGTTTATTGGAAACAGCTGGAAGTGTGTGATAGACCCACCTTTGATTTACTACTGATCCAAAATATCTTTTTTGTTTGTTTGTTTGTTTGTTTCCAAAGTATAATTTTATTTTGTGCATTTCATACAATTAGAATCCTAGCAATTAGACTTTGGATGAGGTATGTGATGGCTAGTTTTAACTGTAAACATGACACAACATGATCACTTGAGAAGTAAATGTCAATAAGGGATTATGCAGATCACTTTAGATCTGGGCATATCTGTGGGGTATTTTCTCGACTGCCCTCGCTGATAAAAGACTCACCAGTGAAATGGGTAGTACATTTCCCTGGTTTAGGTTTCTGGATTGGAAAAGAGTTGGAGAGCTAGCTGAACACTAAGTATATGTACACTCATCTCTCTCTGCTTCTCATGTGCCTAGTAGCTTGGAGTTACTATAATTTTGGTTTCCCTAAAATGATGGGGTATAACCTGGAACTATAAGCTACTTTCTCCCCTAAATTTCTTTTTGACAGGGCATTTTAATTAATTAATTCATTTAGCATTTGTACATCTCATACAATGTTTCCCAATCAAATCCAGTCCCCACCATTCCCCAACCCCCCATCAGAACTCATGCATTATAACATCCAAGTTAAGACATATCTAGTCAAGCTGTTTAATCCAGATGCCATTCTATGCAAATATCCACTGGAGCCTAGTCAGCACATACAGAAATCTTAGGTAAGGCATACTCTTCTTCACCCAACAGTAATCAGTCTCTTTTAGTTCTCAGGCCAGGGCGAATCCTCCAACCATTTCTCTCTCCACTCTGAGACCTTGTTTGAATTTACATGGGTCCCCTGTGAAAGTTCATATGTGAAAGTTTCCAGTTTTTACAGAAACTTACAGAAAGTTTCTGTAAACCACTGCTTCTCTATGTTCATGTAACAGCTCTGGCTCTTACAATCTGTCCACCCCTCTTCTGCAAGGATTCCTGAGCCATGGGTAGGTGAAGTTTAATATAGGGCATCCCATCCAGGGGACACACTCTGGAGGCTCCCATTCTTTGAAGCTTGACTCATGTTGCCTTCCATCTGTATCATACTCTATTGTGAAAGGATGTTTGCTGGTGAGACTTGAGGGATGTACTTGTTTTCTGTCTCCCTCATTCCACACGTAGAGGCTCAACTGTAGATGTGTCTCTTAGGAAGTGGGGAATCTTTCAGATATGTATTTTCTGTGTCTGACCAGTTGTGGGATCTGCAGTAGCCTCCATCTGTTGCAAAGATTAGCTTTCTGACGAACAGCAGTGTGCTTGTCTGGAAATAATAAGATTCCTTATTTAGCATATGATAAGAAATTTCATTTTACCAGGGCATTTTATTGCAGCAAAAGTAAAGAAACTAAGACCAGGTGTAGAGTATCCATTAAAATCACCTTTTTTTCTAGCCCACCCTCTCCTGGAAAAGTAAGCCTGTTTAAACACTGAGGAATTTAATAACAGTCTTCAAGCCTTTATTTGGAACCAAAAAAAGAGCACATTTGAAAAAGGGGTACAATGGATCTACCCTGAGGTACCCCATACTTCTACAGCTAGTAACATATACATACTTATGTACTATATACTTATACATATGTATTACATGTTTATATACATATCATCTACAGTGCATATCAATATTGAGTACACACACAATGTAAGTGTATATATTCATGCAGATGAGTGTTTCTCAGATAGATTTTGAAATAAACATTTGTACTTTTGCATGCTACAATCCCTTTTTTATTTATACTATAGGGAGAAACTGCTGCCTTCAAAGAAGAAAAAGTAAATTTAGTCATTCAATACATTCCTTTCATTAAGTTCAACTCATCTTTCACACAAGGAGGATAACAAGATTAAGATATAGTTTAAGTCAGATTATACCTTACATGGAGAGTTTAGAATCCTCTGTTCAATGTTATCTTGTAAGGGTACTACTCAATGAACTGTACTTAATTTTTAAATTAAAATATATTTAAAGCACCAAGATAAACTTCTTTTTTTATTACTTTATTTTTTCTTTTTATTAACAATAAGTAATAATTTATGAGTACAAGCATCCTTCATGTAAAACCAATTTGCAAGCAATTGTGCCCAAACCCACACAGCCAATGGGTCCCACCATCCAGCTGGGGGTGGGGAGGGGCTTGTATGTTCAATCAAGTTGATCAAATGAGTGTCCAGACTATATTTCTGTAGTTTCACCATTCACCCCAATCGCAGCCCTTACATTCTACCAGGTCCCCTCTTTCGCAGATTGTTCCCTAGGCTTAGAAAAGGGGCACAGGTGGACGAGAAGCAAAACAGTCTACTTTCTCTAGAGCTGTTGTCTTGGACTCTGGTCAATTCTGGCTGTTTCCTTTCATGGGCTGACAGTTTGTCCATGAATAACCTTTCAATCCTACTAATGAAGCACAAGCAATTAGATATATAGGTATTTAAACAGTACTAATTGTTATGGTAGGTTACTTTGGTATAGACACAGATGTTTTGATGGTATGTTAATCCATGAATTACATTTTTTCTGTTAAATATGACAGTGTCTTACTGTGGCTTATAACATCTCCTAACCATTAGAGGATGTAAGCTTGTGGCATCAGCCATGAGTTATTCCTCCAAGGAGAGAGCCAATAGCCAATTAGATTTGGGATATACAGACATATGGCTGCCGCTGCTGCACAGTATTTCCAGGCAGGTGAGGTGTAGCTGGTGCTGACGGGGGAGTCTTGCTTGACTCAGGGAGACCTATATCTGCTTTATTGGTTTAGTGGCCTTTGGTAACACTCTCTGGTATTCCAGAGACCAACTGTACACTTGAAATTGCGGTCTCAATACATCTTTCCCATGCTTACATCAGGTCTTCAACAGCAGGGCCTTATTGCCTCTCTTCTTCCAGCTATCCCAGTTTACAGGCAAGAAGCATTTACCTTTTGGGGGGGGGGGCTTGTATCCCCTGGACAACATCTCCATGGTAGAATAATCCACTCCTGATATCAGAGCTCTCCGGTATGAATATAATGTTGGCTTAAGTGGCTATCTAAGGAGACTTTAGTGTTATATTTGGTTTTGAATAGAGAATAATACTTTTCACAGTTTTCCTAATCCTAGTCCTATTAGTCAAAGAAAGGCAGTTTTTTACTGTTTTGGGGTAAGAGATTTACCTCTATAACAGTTGGACTCCAAATTACAGTTAGAGAAGGACCGCAAGCATCATCATACTTCTATACTTCCCTTTTCTATGGGGGGAGGTAAGAAGGTGTCTCGTATTAAAACCTTGAGTCACCTAGAAGGTAAGTTTTGTTAAGGACTCATTATTAAATAGTTGTTTCTAAGGGGGGGGAAGGCCAAGAAAGTCTGTCATATCAAAACCTTTGTTCCACCTAGAAGGTATAAGTATTCATTAGGACTCTTATAAATAGTTGTTACATGTCGGGGCCACAGAGGGGTTCGAATGTTTTGAACTAGTCTGAGGCTTTAATTCCTTTCAATTTTCAGATGGGCCAACCTTTCGAGTTTTGGCACATTTTGGTACATCCTACTCAGTGCAAAGTCGTTCTTTTCTTTTCCTCAGTTCAGCCAGTATTGGGTAGATAGATGAGGATGATGAGTTTGTTCTCCATCTGTAAATTGGAGACAACTATTATAAGGTAAATCACTTATAAAACTGGTAAAAATGCCTTCTTTAAATTGCTAAGAGACAGTAAGACTGTGAGAAGGTTAATACCTGTCAGAAACCAAATATATTACTAAAAGTCCCTGGGCTAATGCACGTTAGGTCAAAGTAAGCTTACCTGCAGAGCGCTGCTCATGAAAATAGCACTGGATTGTTCTCCCTACCAGGGGATGTGTTGGTCAGGGGATCTAAGCCCCCCACAAAAGGTAAACGGTTCTCCTGTCTAAATTGGGATACTGCAGGAGAGGCAATAAGCACCCTGCTGTCCAGAAAGACCTGACTTAAGCATGGAAAGGTATATTGAGACCCACATTCAAAGTGTAAAGTGGGTCCTCTGGGATAATGCCAGAAGTTGGTTAGCCAAAGGCAGCTAAACCAATTGAAGCGAAATAGGGTTCCCTTGGTCAAGCAAGATACCCGTCCACAACCAGTACACCTCACCGCCTAGTGAAATACTTGTGCAGCAAGGCAGCCATGTGCTGTAATGTCCAAATCTAATTGCTATTGGCTCCCTCCTTAGGAGGAATAACCAATGGCTGATGCCACAGCTTACATCTCTAGGCGTTTAGGAGAGTATTATAAGCCACATAAGACTCATGTCATATTTAACAGGGGAAAAATTGTAATTCAGGGATTAACATACATCCAAAATCATGTGTCTATAGCCAAAGTAACCTACCATAAGCATTAGTTCTGTTTAAATACCTATACATCGGCGAATAGCTTGTGCTTCATTAGTAGGATCGAACCGGTTATTGCTGGACAAACGTCAGCCATGAAAGGAAAAGCAGAAGACAGAAGTCTCCAAGCAAAGCTTAGATGAATCTACCAAGATAGACTGTTTTCTTCTCTCCACCTTTGCCCCTTTCTAAAGCCTAGGACATCTGCCTAGAAGAGGGACTGTTTAATAATTTAAAAGGCGGTGATTGGGGGAATGTAAACTTCAGCAATGTAGTCCCTGGATCATCCATTATGATCAACTTGGATTGAAGCAAACAACCTGTCACCCAACCCCCCTGGATGGTGGGGCTGTGTTGGTTTGGGGCACCACAGCCTGCAGATTGGTTTTGCACGAAGGATGCTTGAACTCATGGATTATCACTTATAGCTAAAAATGAAAAAAAAAAAACTGAGAGAAAGATGCAGGACAGTTATGACAGAATGCATGATCTGGGATGGGGTGGGGGGGGAAGGGAAAGGGAAATATGCCTGATCTGAATTGGAAAATGATGTATGAAATGCACAAAGCGTCAATAAAAATTAAATTAAAAAAAATAAATAGTTGTTACAAGTAGGATCCACAGATGGGTTTGATGTCTGTAGCAATCTGAGGCTTTTCTTCCTTTCTTTTTCTTTTTTTTTTTTAAATTTTGTTTATTTCTGTATGTGTATGAATGTACTGTCTGCATGCAGGTGTGTGCACCCGTGTCAGTGTTCAGACCAGCCAACCTTTCTGCTGGCACTTTCTGGTGCATCCTACACAATGCAAAGCTGTATCTTTTCTTTCTCAGGCATTAAGTTGGTGATATTTTGACCTGTTGGTACATGCAAATCTTTTCCTGTAGTTAGTTTTAAGATTTGAATTGCAAGGTTTTTGACAAAAATGTTTCATATCTATCTGTATCCCCCTTTTTAATTTTAGGTTTTTGTTTTTTGACCCACGGGTCTCAAAAAGGCAGTTGTATTACACATACCTATAGGCTGGAATCAAGACGCAGATTTCATCAAATTCACCCATGCTGTTTTGGGCGAGGGTATGTGGTTAACTTGGGAAGCAAACTTAATTTTTTAAGTTAAATCATCCTACATGTAAAAGAGAATGCTACAAGGTGATACTGTACAATAGAAAAATTATAGAGAACATTTGTATGTGTCAATCTGAAAGTTATTGTTATACAGATTTGAAGTAAAACAAATGTGGACAACAACAATTTATATTTCCAATTAACTCAGGTGCATTACCGTTTTTATCAGAACCTTTAAACCAATGTTGTTTAATATACACATATTTACTTTTACTAAGTCCTAAAACACCATGTAACCTGTAGACAGAGTTTGGGCAAAATTGGATACTTGTTGAACTCACGTCAATTAAATATGCTTTAATTGAATATACACCTGTGTCCCTCTCCCGGCCCTCCCACCCCTCCAGATTCACCATTTCAGTCAGTTTTCTGATGCAGTCTTTCTGTTGTTGTTCTTTTAATATGCATCCCTCTCCATAAGAACTATTTATAACTGGGTTATTGACACTAGCATCCACATATGAGGGATACCATTCGTCATTTGGTTTTCTGGGACTGTGTTACTTCACTTAATATAATGTCTTCTAGCTCCATCCATTTACCTGCGAAGTTCATGATGTTGTCTTTCTTTCCCACTGCATAGAACTCCATTGTGTACATGTACCACATTTTCTCTATTCATCATTTGAGGGGCATTTGTGTTGGTCCCGGCTTTTTGCTATTGTAAACAGAGCTGCAATAAATATAGCTGTGCATGTATTTCTGCAGTAAGATGAGTCTTGTGGGTATATACCCAAGAGTGGTATGACTGGGTCAAATGGCAAGCTCATTTTGAGTCTTCTGTGGGTTCTCCACACTGCTTTCCATAGTGGCTGTACAAGTTTACATTCCCACCAGAAATGGATGAGTGTTCCCCTTTCCCCACAACCTCTCCAGCACTTGATATCATTTATTTTCTTGATCCTGGCCAGTCTTATTGGAGGAGATGCTATCTTAGAGTGGTCTTAATTTGCATTTCCCTAATTATTAGTGACTTTGAACAGATTTAAGATGTTTCTCAGCCATCTTTAATTTCTCCTCTATTCAGTCTCTATTCAGTTCTTTGCTCCTTCTTTTGAGTGATTCATTTGTTTTCTTTCTTTGTTTTTTGAGTAGTTTGCATACTCTGGAAATCAATGCTTTGTCAGATGTATCTGCTGTGAAGGTTTCCTCCCACTCTGTGGGTTTTCTCTTCACTTCTTTTATTGTTTCCTTTGATGTACAGAAGGTTTTGAGTTTAATGAGGTCCCATTTGTCAATTGTCAACCTTAATTCTTATGCAGCTGATGTCTGATTTAGGAAGTCTTTTCCTATGCCTATGTCTTGTAGCCTGCTGCCAAGTTTTTCTTCTGTTGCCTCCAGAGTTTTGGGTTTCACGTTGAGGTCTTTGATCCATCTGGAATTGACTTTTGTACAGGGTAAGAGTAAGGGTTTAATTTCATTCTTCTACAGGTGGTGATCCAGTTTTGCCAACACCACTTACTGAAGATGCTGTCTTCCCTCCATTGTGTCTTCTTGGCCCCCTTGTCAAATATGCGATGGCTGAAATTGTATGTGCTCAGGTTTGGATCTTCAGTTTTATTCCATTGGTCAACTGGTCTGTTTTTTTGCCAGTAGCAAACTGTTTTTATGACTATAGCCCTGTAGTATAGTTTGAAGTCTGGTACAGAGATTCCCCCCATATCGCTCTTTTCACTCAGGGTTGCTTTGGGTAATTGGGGTCTTTTGTTTTTCCAAATGAAATTGAGGATTTTTTTTTCCAAGCCTGTAAAGAAGCTCTTCGGGATTTTGATTGGGATTGCATTAAATCTGCACACGAGTTTGGGTAGAATGGACATTTTTACTATATTTATTTTCCCAATCCATGAGCATGGGAGGTCTTTCCATCTTCTGATGTCTTCCTCAATTTCCTTCTTCAGGGGTTTAAAATTTTTCTTGTAGAGATCCTTGGTGTCTTTCGTTAGGTTTGTTCCTAGGTATTTTATTGTTTTTGAGGCTATTGTGAGTGGGAAAGTCTCCTTGTATTCCTTCTTCAGTTGCTTGTTGTTGGTGTAAAGAAAGATTTATTTTGTATCCTGCCACTTTACTGAAGCTCTTAATCATTTCTAGGAGTTTTTGGTGGAGTTCTTAGCATCCCTGTCTGGAGAGACTTCTGGGTTCCCAAAATATCTTTAATTATAAGTCACGATTTTTTTGGTTTAGTAAAAATAATACTCTGGATAAAAACTTCAACTCATCATTGAGCTGGATGGTAATACTTTGATGAAAGTATGTAAATAATTGTATTCTTCCATGTTATATTAATAGTCCATATATTTGTTAATTTTCAAGTGACCTAGCAGATGTTAAAGAATCAATTTTAGGTTTATAAAATCTGATATATAGAGAGAACAAAGGAAATGATTCAGATATCAATTACAGTTCAGGAAAGGATTTTGAAAGTAGTGGAGAATATTCATTCAGGCTACCATCTATCAGAGGAAGCCCAGGTATGATTCCTCTGGCCCCCACATCTCATAGACATAGCATTTTAGTAGTTGAAGTTGTGTTTGAAAAATACTTCTTTGTAATCAGCTGGAACATTTCCTCCACAGTACCTGTTGAGACTGGTTATATGGAGCAACAAGGGCTGTAGTAGGCCTACAACCAACTTTGTTTCTTTTCTATCTGTCATTGTTGTAAGTTGTTAAAAGCAGTTTAAACAGTGGCTCAGTCATTGTTGTAAGATGTTAAAATCATTATTTTATCTAATTATCATACAGTCTCTTTTCACATTTTATTTTAATTTTTATATGTATGAGTGTATTGCCTGTATATATGTAAGTGCGTACATGGGGTGCAATGTCTGTGGAGGTCAGAAGAGGGAAACTGGAGTTAAGGACAGTTGTTAGCTGCTATGTGGGTGGTGGGAATCCAATCCAGGTCCTCTGTAAGAGCAGTTCTTGATCTTAACCACTTAACCATCTTTCTAGTACCTGTCACAAGATCTTTACAGCATATTTATTCTTTTCATTTGTAGATGAGGAGTCAGGTAGGATAAGAGTCAGATAAGTTAAAATTAGCATGTGTTGATAACTTTGCTGAGTATTGTAAAACTGCTATTTCAGGAATTCTTTAAAATTGGTAGTGCCTGTTGTGATCATCATTGCAGGTAGGACTCTGGGATTGTGGTGTCTTCAGAGATTTTCAAGTGGTTCTTATGGTTAGCCATGGTTGGAAATCACTGGTACAGATAACAGCTATATTTACTTTTGTGGCAAAATAATATCTGCTAGCAATATTATTTGGCTTAGCTCTTATTTTAAATTCTTTGTTGTCACTGACTTTGTGATAAAGGTTCCCTTTTGTCTACATCCTCACTAGTAGTTGTCAGGGTTTTCTTAATGGCCATCATTCTATAGAAGATGTAATATCAATATAGTTTTAATTTCCATATATCTGATTGCTAGTGTGATTGAGTTTTTTCATGTATTTACTGAACATTTATTTTTCATCTTTTGAGGTCTCTATTCATTTCATTAGTTCTTTTATTTATTGGGTTGTTTGATTTCTTGCTTAGTGCTTTGAGTTGTTTGTATAGTCTAGATACTAATCTGTCTTCATTGTAAGTTGATAGACAAGTTAAGTTATGTATTTATGGTATGTAAGGATATTTTGATAAATGTATAGACTCTTAAGATGATTGATACTATGCATTTAACATATTAATAACTTCAAATGCTTTTCCTTTATATGTATTTGCTCAGATAACATTTAAAATCTGGTTTCTTAGACATTTTCAAGTCTACAGTGTATAAATTTACTGTAGTGACTATACTATAAAATAGATCTCTGTAACTTATTCTTTTTGTATAACCAAAACCTTGTATTCTTTAACCAGACATATGCTTGTTTTACAATCCTACTCCAGCCTCTGGTAACCACTGTTCAAAACCAACTTTTGAAAAGCAACAGCATTGCAAAAACTGCTTATTAAATATTGAAAGTGAACAACTTTTTATATCTCATTAATAAAAATCAGAACAAAACATGTCACTAATTGAAGATTCCAGATAAAATTAGAAAAAGCATTCATAGCTCATCGTAATGAAATAACCAGTTCTGAGAATCATATGGCAAAGTGTTCCTAAGAGTGATCTAGACCAAGTCTCTACTTTCTATATAAAAACTTTTAGTCTCCTTGTGCTCAATGAGATTGTAATGAACCATCTGTGAGCAGGTATGATAATGAAAAGATATTGTTCACTTTAGGTTGAGATCCATCATCATCTACTACTCATAACTCATTATTAGTGTTTTTCTAAAGAACAATGAATCTAATTGAAATTTTCAGACATTTGCAAAGTTTCTTTTCCCACCTAATTCACAGTAATCTTGTAACACTCATGATTCCTTACATGCTGTGATTCCAACCACATTCCCTTTAACTCTCTCCTTAGCTCCCTCCTTAGCTCATGTTCTTAGAATACTGTAGCATTTCCAGGTCATTCTATACCACAGTATTGATCATGTCATCTGAAAGTTGCAGATTTGAGTGAAACTGTCATCTCCCTCATCTAGATATTGTCATTCTGAATGTGCAGTTCAAGATTAATCTGCCCTTTCAGACCCACATCACAGGGTTGTCTCATATTGATCTTACCAGAGATGCCATCTCTTCCTACCCCAGGTCAGAAAAGCAGTGAGTAGTGTCTCCCAAAAAGGAGAGGGAACTTTTTTTGTCTTTTTAAATTAAAAGGATGAAAGCTTATTTATAAAAAATACATTTTCTAAAATATGGTAAAATATTTAAATTTTTTAAAATAATTAAAAATTTTTAATTAATTAATTAATTTTATGTGTATGAATGTACTGTCTGCATGTAGGTTTGTGTACCTGTGTTGTGCAATGCTGCAGAGGTCAGAAGAGGGCGTCGGATTCCCCTGGAACTGGAGTTCTCCTGGAATTGGAGTTACAGGCAGTTTTCAACTGCCATGTGGGTGCTGGGGATCGCGCCCTTCCTCTGCAAGAGCAGTTGACGCTCTTAACCGCTAGGCCATCTCTCCAGCCCCAAAATGTTAAATTTTTAGATATTGACTCATATTACAGAATTAAAACAAATCTTGATCATGTACTCTTTAATAAAACACAATGATAATAACTTATTAAAACAGATTTAAAAATATGTGTGATTCTTTACATTTACATAGTAACTCCTTTCAGGAAAATATACTTTTAGATTAAACTGTAATAGGAATTCAAGTGAAATAGGATTTATATGGCAAAGAATATATATAATAAACTTCACTGGGATGAGGTTAGTCCTTTAAGCAGTTAATGCACATTACTCTCATTGCTAACTTTCTTGAATATTTAGTAATTTACTGATAAACGTGTGCAATAGTTATGATTGGTTTTGTTTCCCTCTATTTATATGTCATTTAATTCTCTATCAAGATCATAAATTGTATATGGCCAAAAATGTTCTCATCTATGTATTTGCTTTTACAGTGTTTCGTGATGTTGAATGTTTCATGATGCATATCAGAATCAAGTTTTGTTATTGAAAGTTGTTAATTGGGTTTGTGGTTGCCTTCAGAGTAAAGGTATTTGTTTTGTTCTTACCAAGTGCATTTTTTTAGAGATCATATAGATTTTTCCCTGTAGGTCCTTGATGCGCTTACATTTATAATTATATGTAGGCTTGAGATTAGAAATTTAACCCTGAACATCAGCTTTTTTAAAAAAACACACATGATTCTGTTTGATAATTTGTGACTATGTAGATAGCACCTGTGTGAAACCTCATTTTAAAAAGTTTTATGCATTAAGCATAACTAAGTTAATAATCATATTTTTACTTATTTAAGCCATTTATATAGTAAGATAAAACTAAACATATTAAAAATCACAATCAGTAAATATCACAAAGTTGATAAAATGATCTAAAAAGAACACGAAAAACCAGATTTAATGAAGTAGTCACATTTAGTTATAGTCATGTGCTTTTCTATTTTCTGCTTTGAGTTCTCTAATCTTCACCTACTGATGGCTGCTTAAATCTCTTTACGCCAAACTGATTTGTCCAATGTATTTATATGTGTATGTAAAGCCTGCTAGCTTGTCTAGAGTTCCAGTGAAGCTTAAGAGCATTTTAACTTCAACTATTCTTGCAGATGATTTTTCTTTTACTCATTGTGAACTCCAGGTTCCTGTTTTTGAATACTTTTAATGAATATTTTGTATTGAATTTTTGTGCATTTCATACAGCACTTTTTTTTTCTTTTTGAGATAGGGTCTCCCTTCAGCCCCAGCTGTCCTGGAACTCACTTTGTAGACCAGGCTGGCCTTGAACTCATAGAGATCCACCTATCTCTGCCTCCCCAGTGCTGGGATGTGCACCACCATACCCCGCCCCACACAACACATCTTAATCATCTTTACTCCCTCCCCAACAGATTTCATGCCTTATGTCATATATGTTAAAGCCTATCAAGCCAAATTAGTGTACACAGATGTCCCCTCAGTGCAAGTTCATCCACTAGAGTCTAGTCAGCCTGTCTAGAGTCTCTCTCAAGATCAACTGTCCCTCACTTGGCAGTAATGAGATGCCAATAGTTCTTTGGCTAAGGTTTTGTCTGATTGAGTTTGCATGAGTTTATTTAAAGTTTAATTTATGTCTATGAGTATATTCTCTGCAAGTATATATTGTCTGCAGGTGCTCCCATATCATGCAGTGCCCATGGAGATCAGAAAAGAATGCCAAATCCCCTGGAACTGGAGTTAGCCTCCATGTGGATGCTGGGAATCAAACCCAGCTCCTCTACAAGAATAGCTGTTGATCTCACATTTAATTCCAAAATCAAAGACTAACCTGGTAAATAAAGCTTTCAATACAGGAATGCAGCTAACAGCTTAAAATAGGGGCTGGGGAGAGGCTCTTAACATCTAAACCATCTCCCCAGCCCCTATTTTAAGCTGTTAGCTGCATTCCTGTATTGAAAGCTTTATTTACTAGGTTAGTCTTTGATTTTGGAGTTAAATGTGAGATCAACATCCATTTTCCCACTTCCTTAGTGCTTAGGATTTTTTTTTTCAGGGTTCTTATTCATATTTGTTTCTAAAAGAGGGGACAGTATCAGAGTATTACCTGAAATGATTGTGATATTTTATGAAGATGCTGAACATTATGCTTGTCTCTAGTAAGAACTCAGTAAATAATAGTTATTACAGCATATCTTATTGTCAGCTGAATTTCAGTGATGCATTTGGAAACACCCAGTTAGTCTCCTGCCTCTTCACAGTTTTCCTGAATGTGGCTCTAGTTTCATTGTGAATTTTCTCTGCTGATGAAGTGGAATTTTAGTTTGGGGAATGATTCCTACTAATCCTAAGGAATGTTATTAGTTTACTTTGTGTGTATTCATGATGAAATAAAAGCGGTCTAAGAAGCCAGGCATGGTGGCGACCGCCTTTAATCCCAGCATTTGGGAGGCAGAGGCAGGAAGATCTCTGTGTGTTCAAGCCCAGCCTGGTCCACACAGCAAGTTCCAGTTCAGCTGGGACTAAAAGGGAGACATTGTCTCTAAAAGAACACCCCTCCCCAAAAACAATCAAACAAACAAACAAACAAACAAACAACAGTCTAGGAGCCTTTCTGAAACTTTATTTTCAGTCTCAGGGTCAACTTATAAAAAGTCATTTCTTTAGGCTCAGTTATTAGCATGGTGAGCTTCTCATATTAAAAATGTAGATCTGGGGGACTGGAGAGATGGCTCAGTGGTTAAGAGTGCCGACTGCTCTTACAGAAGACCCAGGTTTGATTCCCAGCACCCACATGGTGGTTAAGAACCGTCTTTAACTCCAGTTCCAGGGGTAATCTGACACCCTCTTCTGTCCTCCGCTGCATTGCATGACATGGGTGCACCAACCTACATGCAGACAGTACATTTATACACATAAAAAAATAAAAAATAAAAATAATCTAAAAAAAACCCAAAACCTAAAAAAATGTAGATCAAGGCAAGTGAAAATTCCCAAAGCTTTCCTATTGAATTTTTGCAATTTTCATACAGTATAGTTTGATGGTATTTAGACCCTCTGCCCTCTTTGCACTTCTCCCCCACTGCCCTCTGCCAAATATAACAATCTCTCTCTCTCTCTCTCTCTCTCTCTCTCTCTCTCTCTCTCTCTCTCTCTTTCTCTCTTGGCCTCTAGAATCTTATTTGTATCCCCAAATGCCCTTCAGTGTGGGTCCGTCCAATGGAACCTGGTTAACCTACTCAGAGTCACACACTTGAATAACTCTCCCTCCCAGAAGCCATTGGTTGCCAATAGTTCCTCAGCTAAGGTGGGAACTTCTTGCCTGCTTTTCTATGTCTGTGCTGGGATTCTGTCTGATTTGAACTTGCATGGGACTTGCCCATGCTGTCACCATTGCTGTGAGTTCACATGAGTAACTGACCAGCTGTCTTTCCTTGTGGCCATAGCGGATCATATTTTAAAATGCATTTGTTAGTCGATGTCCACTCATGTTTCTGTTTCTTGGCTATTGCAGATGTTGTAATGGCTATGGGAACACAGAGGTCTCATGAGCACACTGATTTAATGTCTTTNACTTGGGTTCGATCCCCAGCACCCACATGGCGGATGAGAACCCTCTGTAACCCCAATTCCGGGAGAACTCCAGTTCCACGGGAATCTGAGACCCTCTTCTGACCTCTGCGGTATTGAATGACATGAGTTCACAAACCTAAATGCAGACAGTACACTCATACACATACAAAAATAAATAATTTTTGGTGCAATCTTTAAGCTTTCCTGTACATATATTTATGTACATAGATATATTTATGTTAAATTATAAAATATATTAACAGAGGCAATTTTCTTTTCTTTTCTTTTTGGTCTTTTTGTGACAGGGTCTCCCTGTAGCCCCAGCTGTCCTGGAACTCACTGTCTGGAACTCACAGCTGGCCTTGAACTCACAAAGATTCTCCTGCCTCTGCCTCCCAAGTGTTAGGATTAAAGGTGTGTGCCACCACACCCGGCCAATTTTCTTTCTTTCTTTTTTTTTTTTTATGAATTAAATGCTTTTCATTTCTTTTTAGGATCCCAGTACTACTGAATAGGAATGGTGACTGTGTGTATCCTTTCTTTGTCTCTGATGTTAGAGGAAAACATTTCATTGTTTTATCAGTGAGGATGGTCCTGCCTATGGATCTTTCATATATAGTATTATTATGCTGTAGGTTTTTTCTAGTTCTAGTCTGTTGATATTTTTCCATGAAAGATGTTAAACTTCATCAAATTCTTTTTTTTTTTTTTGTCTTAATTGAAATGATTTTTCTGGGCTTTCCCAATTTGCGTGTATTACTATGACCAATTTTTAGAAGATAAATCATCCTTTCATCCCTTCAACAAATCCTGCTTGGCTATGGTGCATAATCATTTTAATAACATGCTGAATTTACTTTCCTATTTTGTTAAGAATTTTTAATCCTCATCAGTGCTCAGAAAGGATGTTTGTTTGCATTTGTATTTTCTGATTTTGGTGTCATGATAATACTCGGTTCATAGAAGAGTCTTGGAGTATTCCCATTTCTTTGTTGTTAATTTTTTTTTTTGAAAAATGAAGAAGATTGTTGTTAGTTCTTTAAAAGTCTGGTAGAATTAGTGAGTGAGGCCATTGGTAGTAGAGACTTTGTTGGGAGTGACTGATTCAGTGTCCCTACTACTTTAATAGGCCCTCTCAGATTTTTCTGTTTCTTCGTGCTTTAATTTAATAGATTTGTGTTTGTGTTTCTAGGACTTTTTCCATTTAATCTAAATTATCCAAATTGTTGTAGTATACACTAATATGTTCTCTTTTACTATAGAATTGATAGTAAAATATTCAATTTTTATGATTTGAGTATTTTTTAAAAGTATATTGCTATAAAATTTTGTTAAATGTGTTGCTCTTTTCAAATCCACCTACTTTTGGAACTGTTCATTGTAGTTTGGGGGGTTCACCTGTGGGTATACCACTGGAGACACTAACTTCTCCACCCCTAGAATCCACCAGGAGCCAATATGACACCATTTAACTGCATATGACACCATTTAACTGCATGGGTCACATAACAAAACAAAAGACATGAATGTGAGCAAAGGACTAGGGAGTAGAAGAGTTGACAGGACAGGACAGTCTTACAGGAGAGGATGGGGAGAGAATGCATTATACACAGGTAGGATTTCATAGGAATACAGTAATAGAAAACATTTCAATGTCCTTCGTTTCCTTTATTATTTTCCTATTCTTCTGCTGGCATTGGACTTCGTTTATTTTTTTCTATAATTCCTCAAATTCTAAAGATAGGTTGCTATTTTTTATTTTCCTTTTATGTATATGTTTGGTCATAAACTTCCCCTTTAGCACTGTTTTTGTTCTATATCATAAATTTTTATTATCCCATTCTATCATAGACAATAACTTGCATGATATCTAGCTTTAAAAAAAATCTATGAAGACTTAAATTTTGACCTAGCAAATTTAAAAACTTATATGTGCACTTGAGAATAATGTATATTTTGTTGAGCAGCATGATCCATATATGTCTAATAATAGTGTTACTATTTTCTGCTTGGCTGGCAGAGAGTTTTATAGTCTCCCTAGGTTGCACATATCTTTATTTCTTTTTCTTTTTAATTATGTGTAAGCCTCTGTGGGTGTGTGCATCTGAGTGTACATGGCTGTGGAGGCCAGAAGAGGGTGTTGGATGCCAGGAGCTGGAGTTACAGGCAGCTCTGAGCCACTTGACATGGGTGCTGAAATCCTAACTCACTCTTAATAGCTGAGCCATCTCTTCAGCCCTGGAAATCCTCATTTCTATCCCCAGCAAATATCTGTGATATTCTGTGCCTTTTGCTGTCTTTAAAGTAACTATATAATACATCTATTTATACTTTCCTTTTCTATTGTCTCTTTCATATGCTCCCTTCTCTTTCCTTTATAACTCAAGTTTTATGTGTAGATTTAGAAGACCAATAAAGTAATTGCTTTGTAATATCCAGTGATTCCTCATTTACTCTTATTTTGCTCATGGACAAGACTATTTTATAGAGAGAACTCAATCTGGACCACATCACAAAAAACCCATGATATTTTGCCTTTTATTTCTTATCAAAATTTATAAAATATATTTTTGAGATATTAGGGCCATTAAGCAGACCTAAACAATCATGTTACCACTGGTTAATTTAACTCATTTGAGTTAACAATTTGAATTTTTCCTCATCTCTGGAAAGCTCAAAGGAGGACAGTTTTTTCATGATAATATGACACTAACTTATGTTTTGATAAGGCTGTTAAGAGCAAGCAGTCAGATGTCCTCAGGGTTGGATGGCATGCTCTGATTTTTGTTGACTAGTGACCTCTAAAACTTATTACATTTGAGTCCACTTAATATCAAGTCACCTAATGGAAGCGAATTTTTTCCACCAAATCATTTTGTACTAATTCAGTACAATTTTGCCCATTTAATATCAATTGACACTGAACGATTTCCTGTGCAATGTCAATTGAAAATCACTGATTTCCTGCTAATACAGCACTTAGTGTCAATTTCTTTGTGCAGCAAAAGCATTTTTTCAATTAACTACACCATATAATTTTTTGTTTTTAGTTGTTTGCATAGACTGTCTGATAATAGTTTTGTGAAACAACGACATAAGGAGAAAAATATGACTTTCCTCCTTTGAATTTAATTATTTAAACTTTGGGATCTTATTCTCCATCTATAGGAGATCAACTATATTATTAGAATCCTTAAAAAACTAGCAGTGTGTGAGCAAATTGATGTTAATGCAAAATTGGATTGTGTGGTATTGAACATTATATATTCTTAGTTGGTTATAGAAATTTTTGGCTAACAAAAAATCCTTAATAAAGCCTTAATTTAGTTCAAAAGACCTATTATTTCATTTCTAATGAAAAGTACTGTTTCTTTGGCAGAGGAATGTGCTTTAAAAACTCCTATACTTTTATAAGAAAAGTGAGGCAACAGTTTCACCTCTCTTTTGGGGGAAGTCCTGTGGACCACTCTGATAGGAGAAGCACAGCTGGAGACAGCTCTTCCGATGTCTTAGCAGCTTTCTTCAGCAAGCATAGTGTCATTTATATAAGTGCAGCTCTGCATGGAGATGGAGAGAAGCAATCTGGAATTGATCCTCTAGGTCCTAAAGAATCTGGACACATGAATATAAAACCAGAAGGTTTTAAGATTATAAATAAAACCATTGAACATTTATTAACACTAAGCTATTATTGACATGTTGTGGGTTACTACATAGAAAAAAATGACACCATCATATAAAAGCATTCTATTTCTGATGAGGGAAGAGTCTTGTGTATGAGAAATAATTAAATGGCAATAAACTTAAATGATGAACTGTAGAGAATGGTCTAGAAGTGGTGTATGTCTTTATATTTTTTTAGGAATATTTCTATATCCTGTGATACTCATTGGGCCGTGCCCTGAAGGAAGCTTCTGGTATATCTTAGAAAGAACAGAATGGATTCTCAGAAAGTTCCCATGTCTCTTTCTTCGTGCCCCTCTCTTTCAGCTGCCTTATAAATCATGATCAGTTTTACACTGGCCTCATATGGGTATTTGTTCCATTTTGGAAAATTCTTAGAAGAAATTTTAGCAATAATTTGAAGTAATATTCTTTTTTCTAATGAATGTACTGTCTGCATGTAGGTTTGTGCACTCATATAGTGCAATGCCGCGGAGGTCAGAAGAGGGTGTCGGATTCCCCTGGAACTGCAGTTAAAGACGGTTCTCAGCTGCCATGTGGGTGGTGCTGGGGATGGAACCAGGGTCCTCTGCAAGAGCAGTCCGCACTCTTAACCACTAGGCCATCTCTCCATCCCTGAAGTAATATTTTTTGAATGTACACTATTTGACAAAGTAAGGTATAGTCATACAGACAGAAATAAAATGTCTTTTATCTTGAGAAACTAATTATATATATGCACATATATATATATATATATAAACAGATAATGTTAATATATAGTACTGATCTGAAAGTGTGTAGCACTGTACTATGACAAAGTAAAGGTACATTTTCCAGCCTCGTAATTTAGGAGAAATTTTTGGATACCTAAAGATATGTCTAAAATGATTGTTGAAAGAACAATAGCAGGTAAATAGACAATTGAGAGAAAATTTCTTATTTGGAGATACTGAATTAATAAAAGCTTAGAAGTATTGTATGTGGGAGAAGCTATGTACCCGAAGAAGCATGTAACAAACTTGGGATTATTCTGTTTAGTATATTATAACACTTTCTTCATTTACCAGTATATTATGACCATCTTTCCTGGAGCCTTAGTTATTTTTCATTGGACATTGTTTTGTATTGCTACATAGTGTTCTTTTATATGTTGCAACTGATTTTCTAAATTTCATGTTTGCCTTTATAGTTTGTTAGGTTTTGCTATATAGACCTTTTCATTTTTCTATGTGTTCAAATATTCTGTTTTCAAAGAAGTATTACATTTTCCTTTATGGCTTCTGCCTTTGTTTTTATGTTTAGAAAGACCTTTTCCAACTCAAGATTAAAAATTCTCCTATATTTGCTTCTATTTTTTTATGGTTTCATTGTTTACATATAACTCCTTCAACCATTTGGATTTTTATTTTGATATACAGTGTGAGATAACCTCTAAATTTACTCTGTTCTAAATATTTAACCAGTTGTCCCTGCACCATCAATTGAAAAAAATCTATGTTTTCCCCCAGTGATTTGAAATGAATTATTTATCATATGCTAAATATTTAATTTACAGATGAGTTTCTTTCTAGATTTACTTTTTAGTTTTCAACCTTTCTATTTTTTTCATTGAATTTCTACCAGTTTCTGTTATTCCTTAGTTGTACTAAACTATTTTATGTTGTGGCATTTATTGTACAGATAAAACTTGCTAATTTCAATTTCATTTTCCTATTTTTCATTTATAAAGTTATTGGTTGTTCTTATTCATATATTATTTCACAAGTACTTCAGAATATTTTAATCAATACTTGAATCACCTCTGCCCTGCCTCCAATTTCATTGGGCTTTTGACCAGGGTTTTGTTATGCTTGTGAATTGTTTTACGAAGAATTAAGGTATTTTCCCTCCTTGCTAGATATCTAAATAAGTTTGGGTATTTTAGTCATGATTTAGAAAATGTCTAATACTTTTAAAGTATTCATCTCTATTCCATGTGTGTCTGCTACTCACTGATAGTCATAATACCTGGTTTTTGTTTTCTTTTCTCTCTAGAGATTTCAAATTATGTTACTGTGTGGGGGTCAGTATGTGTTCCTCGGGGCTTCATTGAGAAACCCCCATCATCACTTGTAATGTCAGCTCTTTTGGGGGGTGGATACTCTAAATTATCATGAAAGGATTTATCTAAGTTTAATAATTTCAAACCAAGAATAAAACCAAGAATAGTGTTTTTATCAATTGTAATTTCAAAAACCTTTTTTCTCTTGTATTATATTTATATTGTATGTGAATTTGCCACATAATAAAATATACTAATAGATAACCTAATGTTGAATCATTTTTGAAAATTCTTACCTGTAATGAATTAATATTAACTTACATTTCTTGCTAAGAATTTATTTTGGAGTTTTAAATTCATATATAAAATTGAGATGGTCTTTGTGGTACTATCTAGAAAAAGGGCAAAGTTTTGGCTTGTGTCAAAAAAAATAAAATCTTTTTCCATTTCTTAATAAATAGGAAAAATTTAAAATATTTAGATGTTTCCAGGATTCACATACAATTATATTTATCAAAACTAATTCTTAATACAAAAACTTTGAAACATAAGCAATATATCTATTGCAGATGACATAGTTTCAAACTGCCAGGTTAAATTTGAGACAGATTGTCATTAGCACAGTACAGTGAACATGTATGAATTTGCAGAAAGTAGATGAGGAGAAATGTCTGTAAATAATGCAGTTGAAATGGATCTTATTAAAGTAACTTTAGTGTTCTACATTTTTGGAACTTACTATAGTGACCTGCAAATGAATATTAGTTTTAACTTAAGTTTTATATAAAACCTTGAAATCTGTAATATAAAACAAAACAAACTAAAGCCCCCTCATTCTCAGGTCTTAAGTGTCTCTCATTAATGTTTCCAAATATGTAGATATATCCCTGACTCACAACATTCATTTGCATCAATGTGATTTTCTGCTTATCCAGTTACAACCCAGGCAGTTAGCAAGTCAAATTTTATTAATGGACTCACTTTAGGTTTGGCATTTAGTTAGTACTGGGGATAGAAATATGAAAGAAATTCCTGTAAGCAGGAATCAAATTTATTCTGATTTCAACCTTCCATTTTATAAAGAAGGAAACCCAAGTCCAGAGAAAAACATGTAAGTGTACTGTATTAAAGGAGTTCTGTTTTCCTTAATATATCAAATTTTAGTCTATGATTTGTGAATCATTTACTTGATATTGGTAAATATTTCTGATAATATTTTATTCTTATAATCAGGGAAATCAGCTTTTCCAATTAGAATATAGTCCCTTGTCAGTAAGATGGCTCGTTAGGAAAAAAACAGTACTCTTATATCCATAAGCCTGATTATTTAGGTTCAATCCCTAGAACCTGTATTGGAAGGATAAAACTTCCAGTTTTTTCCCCTAAAGTTGTCTTCTGACTTCCATATGCATGCTGTATCCAATGTGTACACTCCCCTATTATTTAATAATACATTAAACATTATTATTAAAAACCCAGTCATTTGCTATTTGTTTGATCTGGGGAAGAATCTTCATTATAATGTGAAAGAATAAGAGGAATATTTCTTGTATATTTTTTATATAATCCATTTTATTGACAGTAAATTCAGTTCTACTTAGCGAATGGAGTATGTAACATGAGCTGTGGTCTAAAAATAATAATATCAAGGCATATTAAAGGATCCCCTGTATGGATTACTTAACACTCCCTGTTGTGACTAAGGTGCATAATGAAGGTTTTCCCAGTTTTTTTCCTAACAGCTTACTGTATTGTTCTTAAAATGCCTCTCAATAGCAAAAAGTTCTTTCAAAATGAGGTATCTTATTAAAATGCAAGATATGTGAATACACATACTTTTCTCTTTTAATATCCAGAGTGAGTTAATTTGTGAGATAGTTTTCCCAAGGTATCTGTGGAAGAGCTTGTATTAGGGAAATGGAGTTCACTGACAGGTGAGTTTTAATGGTAGAAAAGGGAGATAGGTTGCAAGCACAGGGAACATCCAAGGAACAAAATAGAGAGCTGAGCAGCAGATGTGTAATGAGGACTGCAATCTGTTCTTACTTCTGTGATGGGCCTTATCACATTATATTGCAGCTACATTCCTGACTCTCCACCTAATTTGTAAGCTTTACCATGTCAGAAGGCTTAATTCATCTCTCTATCAATAACACTTACTATAGTAACTGGCAAATAGTTAGGTATCAGTAAACAATGAATCAATAAAAGAATAAATAGAACCTAATAGTTCTGGTTTATAACAAAGAAGAAGAAAAGAAAGTCTAAAGACAAATGCTACCAAATTCATGTTTTTCCTTGACTGGCTTTCCCTTTGCTAGCCTCTGATTTTATCTTGAGAGAAGTAGTGAATTACCAAAAATATTCATGTGTACAAATTTGACTGTGTAGCATGGCAGAGAAGTAGGATATAGATATCAAATGGAATGACATTTTTTCTGGACAAATTATGTTGTAAAATATTTTCATTTCCAAACTATGAGTCATTCAACATCTGATTCAAATAAGAGATAAAGAGCCATAACTTAGAATCATTAAAATGCTATTCAAACTTGTATTAGTGAACTAGTTATGCTTGGAATGTCTGTTAATCATGTTCTGATATCTAAATATATTTGCTTCTTTATGTTTACATCTTCCTGCTCCTCTAAGTCGAGTAGTAGTGTAATGTAAGACTCAAAAAAGAGAAAGTACAGGAAATTAGTGAGAAGGAATGGCAATAAACTGGAAAGAAAGTCATAGACAGTTAAAGAGAGCAAAGGCTTGGTGAAAACCCCAGAGAATTAGAATGCTCAAATTAACTGTGTCTAAGAGAAGCATTTTCAGTGTTATAACTGATATTTTTCTTCTTTTTCAACAATGGAATTAATAAGTAGCTGACATTTAACTGTAAATAATTAGTTGGTTAAAAAAGTTCCCTCAATTGTAGAAACAAACTTCTTTAAAATCAATATAGATATATTTTAAAACCTGTGGAAAAGATTAACTTATGCCTATCAAAACTATTTCTTCATGGACTGACATAGCCAAAGACTATCATCAGTGTTGTTATACTGACATAGTCAAAGGATTAACACTACAAGGTTTTAACCTCAATCTAGGATTGTGGTCATTTAAAAATTAATTCTGCTTCTCCTGTCTGGTACTGCTTCTTGTTATTCTTGTTATGTAGCCTTTAGCTTTGCACATGGACTCTTGTAGAGATATTGTATGTATAATTTATCAATAGATTGTTCCAATATGATTCCCTCAAGTTTTGTTGTTGTTTTTTTTTTTTTTACCCTAGCTAGGCATTATTTATCTCTCCCCTTCCTTGTCTAGCCTTCCTTCCATGTCTTCCCCATTTAAAGTATCCCCATTTTTTCCCATTTCTTCCTTGATAATGCCAGTGTCCTATGGCCCCACTTCTCTTGGGTTCCTTCTTTCCCTTTATCCCCACATTTCCTTCCTCTCCCCTCCCACTTAGATACCCTAATTTTTATCCATTTCTCCTTTAGAAACACCTGTCACTGAGTAGTCTTCTGTCTCTTGTTCCATCTTTTCCTTTACCTTAGTGGTTCTTTTTAATTTACCTGGTTTCTTCAGTTATATTAAGATATATACTTACATATAAGGATTTGGAGCTAAGATCCAGAGATGAGGGACAGCATGATGTCTTTGAGTTATTGGTCAGTGTAGTCTAAGAGACTCCCAAAAATTACACAGGCTATTGCCATAGCCCTTGGTTGCCTCCAAGAATATGAAGGTAAGACCCTACTGCTGAAGATAGGAGATACTTCAGAGACTGGAATTGAAGCAATGGAGCTGGTGCTGACCAGGAAGCCACCAACCCTGAAGGCTAGCTGTCAGCTTTGGAGAGCACTACACAAGCTACTAAGGGAGACCAGCAATCAATGGTTCAACACCAGATTTAAAACCAAATATCCATGTCAGTGTCTAGCACAGCATACAACATTGGTGTAGTAGTGTCACTTTATCTTGGGAGTAATCAATGGCTTCCTAATTGGATTTAAAGCCTATTCAGTAGGAGGAAACTCATGTGTTGTACTGTAAACATGACCAGATGCACACTGCTGGAGAAGTCATAGATCTTAGAGAAATTCCCAAGGTTGTCACATCCTTTGGCTAAGGTATCATTTTGCTAACTGCAAAATAGGTATCCTTATATTTATATATAAAGATCCTAGTACCACTCAATAAAGGAGCAGCCTTTGCACCAGACAAAGAATAGGACAGAGTCCCACCATTGGATGTACACAGACATGGTCTGTGAATTGCTCCTGCCTAAGTGACCCATCTACGATATAATCTCCATACCTTACAGCTCATGCAACATAGAAAGAGGAGCCAAAAGGACATTCATTAAACTCTTAATGCTCATTGAGGAAGCACTCCTATGTGACAGGAAGCCAGGAGCTCAAAAGGGCATGAATGGCCAAACTGCGGACATTAGAAGTCTACAGAGTGTGGGGCCATGGAAATGTCACTTATATTCAGCTTCACTCACCCAGGGCTCAGGGAACATTGTGGAAGAGGGGGTGGGAAGATTGTAAGAGCCAGGGAGGTGGTGCAAGAAATGAATCCTACAAGGTCCTGGGACTCTGTTTATAGGCACCTACAGCAGTAGTATCAGCCTGGACAAGACCCTTGCAAACTCAACCAGACAGTAACCCAGCAGGAAATTGAAGAAATGAGTAGCAGAATCTAATCTTAGTTGAAGAAATATTGGTAGCTGATTATTCCTGGGTGAGGAAGAGCTAATCTTCTTAAAGCCAGGGACTCCAGATAGGCTGACTAGACCTTAGTGGATAAACTTGCACTGAGGAACATCTAAGGAGACTAATTTGAGACATTTGACCTTCACATAAATAAGAGTGTATGAATTCCAGTGGGAGGCTATGGGAGGGTACCAATGGAAGATTGGGTATAAAGACAGTTGACTGATTGAGAAGGTATGTATGAAATACACAAAAATTCAATAAAAAGTTTAAAAAAATTAATGTTCTCTCAGGATGGTGGCAGTGAGGTTTGATAGTGTTCAAGCAACCTATCATGGCATGAGAGCTTTCTCCAGAATTTTGTACATATTATCATGAGAATCTGTGGTTTAGCTTCTACCTGGCTTGGCAAGAAATTGAAGTCTTTGTTATTTCCCCAAATAAAATATCATCTTAGATCACCTGCTTTTAACATACACACACACACACATCCACATACAAATTCACACGTGTGTGCACATAAACGTGAACATACGTTTTTCTTTAAGAGCATTTTTGTGGTTTAAGATTGTGAAAAATAATTTGTACGTGTCATCTGTGCTTATGGAGGACTGAATACTCTACTATATGGAAGTGTTCTGTAATCAAAAACCAAAACCAAAAGTACTCTTTTGTGATTAAAAAACAACAACAACAAAACTTTACCCAGGCGTGTGGTGGTGCACATCTTTAATCCTAGCACCAAGGCCAACCTGGTCTACAGAATGAGCTCCAGGCCAGTTGGGACTTGAAGGGAGACCCTGTCTCAAAAATACTGAAGAATGAAAACAAAAAAACAGAACAAAAACTTTAAAAGAACTGGTACATAGACTTTATTAGAAGAAAATTTCTTGATGTCATAGGTGGCAATTTTGACAGTACCTCTAAGAAACATTTTTTGAAATGTATTATACTTTAGATTTATTGTTTGGTTTCTTCCTCTTCTTTCTCCTCTGCTATCTCCTCCTCTACCTCAGCTACTTTTGTTTATATAATCATTATATATTTTTAATTTTTAATTATATGTTATCAATTTTCATACACTGTATTTTGATAATATTTACACCCCTTCTCCCCTATCTCCAGCCCCCATTAATACACCATTATTTTACCTGTCTGTCTATCTATCATCTATCTATCTATCTATCTATCTATCTATCTATCTATCTATCTATCTATCTATCTATCTATCTATCATGTATCTTTCTATGTCCCCAGATGGTTGAATTCATCTACTGGGGCCTGATTAACCTATTCAGCATGACACTCTTATAAAAAAAATTGACTTTACCTATCCTAGCAGCTGTCTGTTGCCAGTAGTTCCTCAGCTAGGGTTCAGGCTTCTTACCCACTTCTATAATTTTATGTTAATCTTTATTTACTTAATATTTTCATGGATGCTTCCTCTTAATTTTTGGCAAGGGATACTTGGCTATAGTATAATTGGTTACACTTATTGATCTTTATTTCAAGGATCTCCATGGCATTCAAATTTCTGTTTGAAGAATTTTATAAATATGAAGATTGTTTAATAATACACCGTTCATGAAATTTATTTAATTATTCCCTTTCTACTTGTCAGCTACTCCTTCCAAATGTTATGTATATGCTTGCTAAAAGCTTTTACCGCCTCTCTCTCTGTGTTTCTGTCTCTCTTTGTGTATATGTAAATATAGGAGCAGAGAGATGAAAAGGTGAGTAGTAATTGCATTTGAACTAGTAGTCCTATTTCTATGGAGAGGGACTTTATCCCAGAGAATTTGTAAAATAATACATTTTAATGAATGTGTTATGATGTATTTGAAAATTGTTTAAATGTAATTTTCCACTTTTTGGGTCTATATCTTTGTTTAGTTAATTGGACAGTGGCATAATATATAACTTACGTCTGAGATATTTTGTGATTTAAAACTCTAAATGCTTTTCTTTGTTATCTTAGGAACTATGCACATGTTTGAAAGCCAGTCTGTTCAATCTGACTGAATATTTGGTATCTATTTTAAACTTAAAGTAGACATTATTTTGAGAAAAATTATTTGTAAAGACATTAACTTTATTGTAATTTAAGTTACATCAGGTACTTACTGTTTCTTATGTCACATAATATTCTGAATATCCTTCTTTTTTCTCAATATATATTTTTATTGAAATTTTCTGCATTTCATACAATACCCTTTAATCATATTTAGACCCATTTTCCCATATGTACTCCCATAGGATTTCATGCATTCTGAACATCTTTTTTATTAATAATTTATTCTAGTTTATACAACATGAATTATGCCCAGAGAAGGTAGAACTACTGAGGTGACTGAAGACATACTGATAAGTCTCTCTTCTTCTCAAACTCATACATACTGTTCACTACTGTGGCTTTCTACATCATTGGAGCCCTCCTGTCTTTTAAGTCTCAACTGAAGTCCCACCTGATGAAACTAACCCTTTCTCCTATTTGCCCTGACTTGGTTTTGTCAGAAGGTCTTCTTAATTTGCAGTGAGGTGCTTTGTCTGTCTGTTTACTACCTGTTCCCTCCCCTCACTATGCTTTATTCACTACTCTTAGGGGCCAGCATGATAGTCTCTCAGTAAATAAATGAAGGAAACTTTTGCTTTCTCCTCTCTATTATGGTCTCATTAAAGTAGTAAAAAAAAAATCTTTATTTGACAATGTATTTTTTTATCATTTTCCCTGTTTTTGTTTTCCTTTAGTAAAGTTTAAAAATATGTGAAATCTTGAAACTATAATTTTTAACTTATAAAAATTATCACTTTATGTGTATATACATGTTATGTATGCTAGGGCATGTATATCATGATATACATGTGGAGGACAGAGAACAACTTTGTGGAATAGGTTCTCTTTTTCACTTTTAGTTGAACTCAGGTCATCAGGCTTGCACAGCAAGCACCTTTATTTACTAAGCTGTCTCTTGGACTGAAACTAATTTTATTTAATTTGAACATTATTCCTTGTTCTGAATATATTTTATTGCTTGATAACCTAAAATACAGTGGCCTTGTGTTTTAGCATGTATCACAAAGCATCATGGAGGTAAAGAACACCTTAGTTGCCACCCATCATTGTCTAGAGTGCTTTCACCAAGTGGTCACCAGGATGTCAGCAAATACATGGGGCTATGTAGCAACACATCTAATATCAGTGTGCTTTCACGGCTTGGTATTGATCTTTAGAGTTCTAGATTAATACACTCCAAGTCTCTGCTAGTTACTGAAATGAAATTCTTTATGCTCTTAGATTCTTTTGAAATCTTGCCAGTTTAGCCTGGGTTTGTTGCCTTATTTTTCTTACTTTTTTATTGAGCTTTTGTGTGTTTCATATGTTTCCCAATCAAATTTAGACCTATTTCCCCATCCATGTCCTCCCCCCCACCAGACTTCATGTGTTCTGCTGTACATGGTAAGCCTTATCTTGCATATTTTTCTTAATCTTTTTTTTTTTAACTTTTTTGATGTGCAAATGTACTCCTTTGGTCAGTTCTTTGAACAAGTCTTTTGCTGTTATTGTTCCCTGTAATTTTATGTCACTCCAAAGTATGCATATATACACTCCACGTATACACCAAACTGACAGTGTATATAAGGACTTGGTGCTAGGATCAACAAATGAGAGATATCAAATGTTTGTTTTTTCTGAGACTGTTACTTCACTTAGCATAACAGCTTCTAGTTACATCCATTTACCTGCAAATTTCATGATGTCATCTTTCTTTACTGTGGCATTATGTAGATGTACCACATTTTCATTAACTACTCATCAGTTGAGGGACACTTAGGTTGCTTCCAGCTCTTCACTACTGTGCAAAGAGCTGCAATTAACATAGTTGAACACCTGTCTCTTCAATAGGGTAAACCTTTTCGGTATATACCCAGTAGTTATATGACTAGGTCAAGTAGTAGATTCATTTTTAGACTTTTAAGAGTTCTCCACATTGGTTTCCGTAGCGGTTGCACGAATTTGCATTCCCACCAGCAGTGAATGAGTGTTCCCCTTTCCCCACAACTTCACCAGCATTTGGTATAATTTGTCTTCTTGATCATAGCCAGACTTACCTGGGTAAGATGAAATCATAAAGTGGTTTTAATTTGCATTTCCTCAATTGCTAATGATGTTGAACACTTTTAAAAAAGATGTTTCTCAGTCATCTTTACTTCTTCATTTGAGAAGTCTTTTCAGCGCTTTACTCAATCTTTTGATTAGGTCATTTGTTTAAATTTTAAATCCTTGAAGTAGGAGATTGAAGAAGACATGAGAAGATGGAAGGACCTCCCATGCACGTAGATTGGAATAATTAATTTAGTAAAAATGACGATCCTACCCAAAGTAATATATAGATTCAATGCAATCACAATTAAAATTTCCATGACTTTCTTCACAGATTTAGAAAAATATCCTAAAATTCACACAGAAAAACAAAGACCCCAGAGAGTGAGAACAACCTTGAGCAAAAATCCAACTTTATTATGGAGCTATCATCATAAAACAGCATGGTACTGGCACAAAAACAGATCTGTAGATCAATGGAACAAAAGAGAAGACCCAAACTTGATTTGAGTACATACAGTTTCAGCCACCTAATATTTGACAAAGGGACCAAGAACATTCAATGGAGGAAAGGCAGTATCTTCAGCAAATGGTGCTGGCAAAACTGGATCACCACTTGTAGAAGAATAAAACTAAACCCCTACCTTTCACCCTGTACAGAAATAAAAGAAGATGCCATCATGAACTTTGCAGGTAAATGGATGAAACTAGAAGTCATTATGCTAAGTGAAGTAACACAGTCCCCCCCGCCCCCTTTCAAAAATGATGTAAGGGGTCTCTCATTTGTAGATGCTAGCACCAATTCTCTCTTTAGAAGGCAAACTGAAGATCTGAGATCTCCTGAGACCAGTTGAAGTGCAGGAAGGTAGGTAGGAGCTTGGTGCTTCAGCAAGGCTGATTGTCGATTGACCTAATCTAGCTAATCCGTTAATCCAGTTGCCTTTGGCTTAATTGGCTTTTGTGACTGTGGAAGCTGAGTTATCCTCCCAGCTGGTATAAAAGGTAGGGTTGTGTGAGTCTTGAGATCTGAGATCTCCTGAGACCAGCTGAAGCACAGGAAGGTAGGTAGGAGCTGGGTGCTTCAGCAAGGCTGATTGTTGATTGACTTAATCTAGTTAATCCATTAATCCAGTTGTCTTTGGCTTAATTGGCTTTTGTGGCTGTGGGGGCAGAGTTATGCTCCCAGCAGATATAAAAGGTAGGGTTGTGTGAGTCTTGAGATCTGAGATCTCCTGAGACCAGCTGAAGCACAGGTACCAGGGTGCAGGCTAAAGAGCACCCCCCCACCCCATCAACTGGGATTAGGAAGGCATCTGAAGGAGGCAAGCAAAGCAAACCTTCAACACAGTGAAGAGGCATTTAGTACTCACATTGGAATACAGGCAAGGAGAAGCCCATATGCCAGGAACATGAAGAAGAGACAACACGGGAAAGGGGCAGGATAATTCCACACCAAGATCTACCAACCCTATGGAAGATTCCTACAGTGGGATCCCCCTGGGGATGGCACAGGACATAGATATCAGAAACACAATTGGGACCATATTTAAAGAACTACAAGATTATAAAGAGCAAATCAAAGAAAAGAGAATGAAGAACTCAAGAAGGACATAGAGAGAGAGAGAATGACAAACTCCGGAAGGAAGTAGAAACACCGAAAAGATCCCATGCTGAAAAATATAAGGGAACCAACCAGTGAAGCAAAGAGCTACAGGAAGAGATTGAGAAGCTCCAAAAAAGTAGAAATACTAAAGAAATCAGAAGAGGAAATGAAAAAGGAAATCAAACACTCATCTAATCAAGAGGAAAGGAATGGGAAAAGCCTCAGAAACAGAATGGAGGAAGCAGAACAAAGAATATCAGACCTGGAAGATAACACAGAACAACTAAAAACCTTAAGGAAAGATTATGAAAAATTTAAAAATACACAAAAGTAGAGCAAGCAGGAACTGTGGGACACTATGAAAATATCAAACCTCCACATCATAGGAATAGAGGAAGGAGAAGAATCCCAAGAGAATGGTATTGATCAGATCTTCAACAGAATAATAGATGAAAACTTCCCCAAACTAAAAAAAGACAAACCAATACAAGAAGCACATAGAACTCCAAACAGACAAGATCAGAAAATAAATTCTCCATGCCACATCAGAGTTAAAATGCTAGACACCCAAAACAAAGACAAAATCCTTAAAGCCACAAAGAAAAACAACAAATGTCCTATAAAGGGAAACCTATCAGAATTACAACTGACTTCTCAATGCAAACTATGAAAGCAAGCAGAACCTGGAGCAAAGCATTCCCAGTGTTAAAGGACAATAGATGCTAACCCAGGTTACTATACCCAGCAAAAATGTCGATTATAATTGAAGGAGAGAGAAAAACCTTACATGACATAAACAAGTTGAAAGAATACATGTCCAGAAAACCAACCCTTCAGAGAATACTCAAAGCAATTCAAAGGACAGAAGAAAGGAGCAACCAA